>NWSH02000571.1:4056561-4107374 GCA_002382865.2 Heliothis virescens
CACCGACTTCTAGAGCCATGTGAAAAGTTTTATTTTTTTATCCCTTTCAGTGTTTTTTTGTGAAGTCGGTTTTGTTTTTTTTGTAAAAAGTTTTTTAACATATCATCATTTGCCTAGCCGTTTTCCAATTATATTGGGGTCGGCTTCCAGTGTAACCGGATGCAGCTGAGAACCAGTGTTTTACATGGAGCAACTGCCTATCTGGTCTCCACAACCAAATTATCTGGGCAACCCGATCCACCTTGGGCTGGTTGTCAGACTTACTGCCTTCTGATTAGGTACCTGTAAAGAGTGTCAAAGAGGACTTCAACACAATTACAGCCGGGACCCACCAATTTATTGGTCTTCCGAAACACAAAAGAACTCGTTATGACAAGATTGTCACCCATCCGCGGACCGACCGCGCCAAGTGTTGAGTCGAGGGGCTCCTAAGCGCATGCTTGGAACCCTAAGATCCTCGCGGCTTTAACTTAGCTACGAGCTCTTCAATCATTCATCATCATCATTCCATCATTTTAACACGTACCTATTTTATTAAAATTAAAGTGTAGGTAGGTAATACAGTCAGGCAAATAAATATACTTACTCCATGCCATGGGCACTCGAGTCGTAGTAAGTAGGTACTCGTCATGTATTAAGTTTAATACATCATAATGAATAATTGATATAATGTACACCTAGACACCTCCATACATAAATTTTCCTCATTTTTTGCGTCTGCAGGACTGACCTTCACGGTTGTTATTGGTACCATGACAAAACCAGTTCTAGGTTGCAGATTTTTGTTTTTTATAGATAGGGGTATTATGATATAATGTAAGAGCTGTTTCTTCCGCATTCGTAGGTTTTTGAATTATCGCATCATGTATGATTACAAGGTATAAAAAAAATTCGCTACCTACTCATTTTCTGTCTCTATGTATGTTCAGATATTCAGTTCAGAGTTTCAAAACTACGCAAATGAAACTTTTTTAATAAACATTTACTATGAATACGGGGCTTTATATTCGCACCTTTTAGGCTGCCCGCCCGATAACACTAGTTTACAGCATTTTTATACCCGAGGTGAAATATATAATTTCTTGTAGATTATTTGATACTGAATCGAAGTCCAGAACATAAAGTTGCTCTATCACGTCGGGATATGGAGATATACCATTCTTATAGCGCTAAAAACGCCATTTTAACCATCTTTGGTGTAATTTTTGAAAGACAGCAAATTTTTCTGGAAATTTCTAACTATAGCATCATATAGTACTACTCTTGCCGATACCAACCCATTTTAATTCCTAACGCTACGAGTTTTCACTGACGTACTATATGTTTTCAGCTACGGTAGTTCGATCTCCCCTATAGTCTATTTGACCTACTAGTATGAAAAACTACGATGTAAATATAAAATGCTATATCTTGGTAAAGAAAACTTGTAAAAATATAAATTAAAATGGGACGAATGCGGGGAAAGTAGTACTATATGATGGCATAGGTAAAAATTATTATAAAAAAATTCTGTCCTCCAAAAATTTTACATCAAATATCGTTAAAAATCGCGTTTTTAGCACTATAAGAACGGTTTATCTCCAAATCTCGACGTGATAGAGCAATTTTATGTTCTGGACTTTGATTTAGTATCAAATTATCTACAAGAAATTATATATTTCACCTCGTTTATAAAAAAAAAATATTTTTTTGTAAACTAGTGTAATCGGTGACCGATTTTTTGTGGGTGAAGGATAAAAAAAAGTCAGATATAATCTTAGTAAGAACGTCCTACAAAAAACTGTCCCGATTTGTCTGTCCTACATTAAGTATGACGTAGGTGGGCAGCCAGGTACAGATTCAAGTGCAAGGCAAGAATACATAAAACAAGACACAATCGTTTTCCTCGGCCTCCGTGACTGGTTTTTTTTCTTCAAGATGGCCTTGCTTACTAACGGATTTTTCAGTATTATTTAATTAATAGTAAAATTTTCTAGTGTATATATAGTAAGGTAAAAGAGACTCCATAGTCCGAAAGGATTTTTCTTTACCCTTTCGGGCTAAGTCCTTAAAAAAAGGCGAGTAGATAAGTACCAAACTGGTGTATTCCAGTTTACATAGGTACAGACGACAGCACATCAAGTTACCACAATCTGTCAAATTCCTGCAATCGATTTTCAACCTTATAACAATAGTGGGTAGGTTAAAATTCGATTGGTAAAATTTGACAGATTCGTATACGTTGACCTGCTGTCGTCTGTACATATATGCTACATTTGATACTTAGGTATTAATACCTGTTGTAGGCAGTGAATCCTGCCTTAGGCAAATGCAAGCATAATATTCCTTGATTCATATAGTTTTCTAAGCATTTTGTGTGAATTTAAAGCAAGACCTATGCTGGAATGCGTATTTTATAGCTTGCTATATTTTCTTTTTGCCAAGAAGGTCATCTATACTAATATTATAAAGAGGAAAACTTTGTTTGTTTGTTATGAATAGGCTCAAAAACTACTGGACCGATTTTAAAAATTCTTTCACCATTCGAAAGCTACATTATCCACGAGTGACATAGGCTATATTTTATCCGGGCACGGGCAGTAATTCCCACGGGATGCGAGTGAAACCGCGGGAAAACGGCTAGTTTTGAATATTTTAGGTAGACATTACCATTACAGAGGGCAATAGGTCTTCTCGCGAATTACGAAATGACTAAAGAATGCATTTAACATAAACACACGCCAGCTATTCTCCAGAACAATGAGAATTGACGTAAGTCAATAAAAAACAATATCTTTTCACATTTCCTTCTCGTTATGTCAACTTCTACGTAAATCGACGGGACGATGACCTAAGACGTATCGGTCACAGCAATTGATAGTCACTTTTATATAGTCAGCCATATTTAGACTTTTTTATTATCTACCTATAGATATGAAAGTACAAAATAATCGGATGTATTTGGAGTCTAATGTTTGTACAGACGACAGCAGGTTAATGGGTTAATGTTCGATTGGTAAAATTTGACAGATTCGTGTACGTTGACCTGCTGTCGTCTGTACTAGTGGGTGACCTGATAAAAGGGATCAAGCTTCCGATGGGTAGAGCTCCAGGCAAAGGATCAACCTTAGACAGGGGTTACACGATCAGTCTGGCGTCAGTCAATTCCGTGTAACCGGGTGACTGACGGACTGATGGTCCAAAATGTACCGTCTTTTTGCCCGTCAGTCTTTCGTCAGTCTTTGGTGAGTCTGTGACTGATGAGAATGACATGAGAATGACGCCAGAATGACGCCAGACTGATCGTGTCACCCCTATCTTACAATGCGCGCCGTTTCAAGGAGAAATCTAACCCTTGACACAGCTACTTACCGAGAGCCTAAGGGTCTTGGCCATCAGACTATCGTATCAACCTTTTAACCAAAAAATTACAATAAACAAACAACCCACACTGCCAGTTTCACAAGTTCCAGATAAACTTCTAGATAGCTATCTGACAGATCGTGTAATAGAAAAGTATGTTATAGTAAATTAAAAACATTTGGGACTATCTGTCATTTCTAAAACTTTATATGGAAACTGGCCGAAATTCTTCCTTCTTCACCATTTACTCTTCCTTCTTCATCCCTACTTAATATTATAAATGCGAAAGTAACTCTGTCTGTCTGTCTGTTACGCTTTCACGCCTAAACCAGTGAGCCGATTTTGATGAAATTTGGTACAGAGATAGAATACACCCTGAGGAACAACATAGGCTACTTTTTATCCGGGTACGGGAAGTTGTTCCCTCGGGAAGTAATATTTTTAATACGCACAGAGACAGTTCGGTACATATTTTATATCGATGACGATACAATGATACAATGTCCGGAGTCCGGACTCACTCGAAATGCGGGACGTGTGGATGGTGGGGCGCGTGGTAATCGGTGCGCGGAGCGCAGAATGTTGGTATATTTATATGTTTGTTTGTCTGTTTGCACACGCTAATCTCGGGATCCACTGGACGGATTTTGATGAAACTTGGCAGGCATATTATAGCTTATATGTCAGAATAACATATAGGCTATATATTTTTTTGGAAATTCGCTCTTTAAGGGGGTAAAAAGGAGGGGGTAAGTTTGTATGAAACTCCGTCAGTTTTGAAGCTAATTCGATTAAAATTAATATTTGGCTATTTGGTTAGAAATTAAGAATGACGCAATAAGGATTTTTGGAAATTCTGCCTTAACGGGGGTGAAAAAGGGGGGGTAAGTGTCTATGAAACTCCGTCAGTTTTGAAGCTAAATTGATGAAAATTATAGCTGTTTCTGCCCTTCGTTTTGTGACGGTGTCGCTGTTTTTCACACGTACAGCTTTATGTAGCTTTCTCGCGCGTAACTAGGTCCAATAAGTGTTCACTTTTGCCGATAGATGGCGTTATCCATACATTCTAAAAAGGCACTCAATGCAATGGTATGGTATGATAAGTCTGAAACATCTCGAATCGTCTCGCGCAACCCATCGTTTCCCCGGGCTCCTAGAATTCGACATCAGATCAGATGTTTAAGATCTTTCATTTTGATGACCCGTTATCGCTGGCATAAGCGACATGTTCCGCGTACGAAGTCGCGGGCAGAAGCTAGTTATTTATAATTTGACTTTTGTTTCCAGATATCGTATCTCCCGTCAGAGTTTGACACTTGTTACCTTTCCGTTCTGGAGATGATCGATCTTCGGTTGAATCCTATCTGCGAATTGGCGCATCCTGTAAGTAGTTGTAAAATTATCTAGCCTTTAATTTAATATCCCAGAAACAAGTTTCACCCACGTCCTATAGGAACTATGCTCATCTAGATAAAAAGTAGCCTATAGCCTTCCTTCATAAAAGGGCTATCTAAAACTGAGATTTTCAAATCGGACCAGTAGAGTCAACAAACTCTTCAGCTTTAAAATATTAGTATAGAAGAAATGACTGGCAGCCGCGATCTGGCCTGTTGCCGTTGTAATGAACTTTTATCGAGACATGGATACCTATGACAAGACTATGTAGATAGATGATCACCTATCCCAGGAACAGTTACTGCTTAGCCTATGTTCTGAAGAGCCTTGAGCAGCTTTTACTTTGCAACAAGTTCTTATTTCTACCTCTATCAAAAACCAGAACTTCAGAGAAATTCAGCGAAAATTCAATAGTTAATTGCGGAATTCAATATTCTATTTATCTCTGGATTTGCTTACTAGAGATAGGAATTTGACATTACTTGTATGGGGCTAATGTCAAAATTCTATCTCTAGTAAGTAAATCCGGAGATAGATAGGTTATTGGGAATGGCCGTTAGAGAAACAATGTTCGTACCACCAGGAACATCCCCTAGTCCGTTACGCGGAAGAGTTACCGTCTTCAGAGAGTACGTTGGTAGACCTGTCCTCTCAACCTTCAAGCAGCAGCCGGCACGGGGCTCAGGCGCTGGCCATCAACGCGACAGCTCTTAGACTGCCAGCCGTTCCGCCTAATAGACACGCTGAACCTATGGTTATAGGTAAGAAGACTTTTTTGTAGACCGTCGACAAATGCTTGTGCACTTATGTCCTGCGCAGCTGGCTGATCTCCTTATATGAGAACAGCCGCCGTGGCCGACAATCGGCAAGGACCCCATCATCATTACGAGCTGTTGATTTGCATCCTGGTCAAATTCAAGGACGTAGTTATGCTAATGATTCTCGACCCAAATAGCCAATGGAGCCTGATAATAAAGATTTATTTATTTATTATTTTCCAGAAATGGACTTAGACGCGTCGTCAGTGGAATCGTCAGAAGATTGGGAGAATAGCGTGAACAGTTCCGAGCTGGATGTGCAGTACCAGAGTGATGAGGAACGCGCTGAAAATGAGGTAAAGGCTGATGTGACATTCTCAACCGTTGTGGTCGTGTATCTCATTAATAATGACGCTATTAGGGGCTGTGAGATGCTGTGAAAAAGCCAAGTGCGAGTCGGACTCGCATGCGAAGGGTTCCGTACAAAAAATCAAGTTTGGTGAATGGGACCCTAAAGTTCTTATTTTGCTATAGTTTTTAGTATTCGTTGTTAAAGCGACAAAAAATACATAATCTGTGGAAAAAATCAGCTCTCTAGCTATTATAGTTCAGGAGATAGCCTGTTGATAGACAGACAGTGAAGTTTTAATAATAGGCTCCAGTTTGACCCTCTCCTTAGTATCTTGAAATAATTTTTGTGAGGTTTTGACTTTTGTGGACCTTTTCCACAATATAAATTGTGGAAAACGTTCTTCTTAAAAGATATTACAGGTTCCAGATAAAGTTCCCACTCCCTTCCTATTCCCATCTTATCCATATTCCAACCACCGGACGGTATTGTTAATAAGCTCACGTTAGATCGCACAATTCTTCCAGGCAGTTGGCATGGTTCTACCAGAGCTGTCCCGCTACGCGTCCACCGCGAGCTGAATCCATAACACGACTGAAGAATTTCCAATATGGCGCCACACTGGCCATCTTGGATGCCGTAAGTTAAAATGAATTCTGATTTCGAAATTTTTCAATTTTGCGCCGTTCTTTTGTTAATATTGTTTCTTATATGGCAAATGACGTCGTTGGAATAATTTTGGTAACAGGAACAATTGAAAGTATCAATTTTTGCGGGAAATTTAACCAAATTCGTAATCAATTTTTAAGAATGTTTATATTTGCCACAGTTTATACTTTAAATTATTTCAAATGTACGAGCATTGTCTACTTTTGGAAACAAAATTCAGTATTAATAAATAATGTGACTACTTAAGAATCTAAATAACAAAAAAGTGATCTTACAAAGGTTTCTTGTTCCTGTTTTAAAACGAACGGAACCCTAAAAATAGTCCAAACCAAAAATGAGGGGATCCTTGAAGCCTTATAATTTGTAGTACCAATTAATTTTAAAACCGTTAAAAGAAATCAAAAATAAATTTATCCAACTCTGTGCCTCAGTTCGCTTTTAGACAAGGGTTACATTATCAGTCTGGCGTCAGTCCATTCCATCAGTCTGGTCAGAATGATAGGAGAGTTATCGTGTAACCAATTGATTGACGGACTGATGTTCCGTAATAAACCGTGTCCGTCATTCTGGCATCAGTCTGAACTGGGCTAGACTGATGGAATGGACTCACGCCAGACTGATCGTGTAACCCTTGTCTTAAACATTCACAAATTGTGGTTGGGCTGACGTATTTGCGAAGTTTTGGTTCTAAGCACCGAATCTTTACAATAGTGGTAGTAAAAGATTTACGTATATGTGTAGTATTTCATATAGAAAAGTTAGTTCCGTTTCTGTACCTCAAAAAGAAAAGATATAAAAAAAATATTCATTCTCATTCTCAACAATAATGTAGAAAATATGCATTATCCATATGCATGAAGGTGCAGTAGTATACACGATAATGATACATAATATTATTACTCATTCTTTTCATACAATGGCGAAATGATTATCTAACTAATGCAAAAAGAAAAAAAAAATGACTACACTTTATTTTTATATGTATAAACATTTTGTAAAACGTTATTTTCCGTCAAGCACAAAATATAGCAATTTAACATTAATATAATATTTTGCAAAATATGTTGCTTTAAGAAAACATTGTTTATGTTTATATAAAAATATTTTTATATTTTATATTCTGTTTTGTATTGCTAATCTCAGACTTGATTTCTGAAACTTTTTTATATTGCAGTTAAATCTAATGTGATTGGTTGTCAATATTTTTTACCAATCACAATAAATAATATTTTATATATCAGAATTATAACTCGTGTATCAGAAATTAAGGAGGAGTTTTTAAATAACAGATAATGAGGTCAATTATTTATTTTATTTTTGTTTAAATGGCCATAAAAAATCTTCACGCACTTTCATTCTCAATTGTAAATATATATTTTTAAAGTTACGTATTTTTTTTATATACGTCATAACTTGTGACATATTGAGACTAAATTAAGCCACGATACTTTAAAACAAATAAAATATCAAAGGTAAAACATATACTTTTAAAAAATATTTGATTTAAAGAGTGGTTCTTCAGTATTGCAAAGTAAAATTATAAAAATACCTTTTTGGCAGTGATTTTATATAAGCATGAAAATGGGACGTCGATATTCTCTATAGTTTGTCTCTTTTTCGCCCTAGTATCTAAATCACTGCGAATTTGTACAGACGGTAGCAGGTCAACATACCCGATTCTGTCAATTTTCCAATCGAACAAAAACTTTCCGGTATTGTGATAAGGTTGAAAATCTATTGACAAAAAATTGACAGATTGTGGTTGATGTGCTGGCATCTGTACTTTATATTTTATATAATATTTGCTTAATATGAATACATTCAAAATAATGTACCTTTTTTAGGACTTGTGTACTTTTATATATTATTATAAACCTTCAACTAATCTTAAAAGAATGATATAATATTTTAAACGTGGCCTATCCACGAAAAATCATTGTACGTTTTGTTTAATTTTAAATCAATCCGGGAATAATGAAAAACTTGTGAAAAAAAAGGTTGTACTACATGATTTTAATTTTTGGTTCCTATAATTAAGTTAATTTTGTCATTAAAAATGATATTAAATGTGTCAACGGGTTTGGAATTTAAGAAATTGTAAAGAATAGTTATATTTAAGTTTAAACACAAAATTGATAAGTTTTAGTTTTATAAAACATAATAAATAATTATTTTTAATCATCGGGACAAATTTTGTTTGTCAGATTCTTTATTTGAAAATTAAAATTATGATCTAGTATTTGGTTACGTGCCCCTAAAAGGCCAATTTTAGGTCATTTTTTTTTATTTTGCAAACGAAAATGTTTTTAATGCATCCATAGAGTCACTTTTTATTATTTTTACATTGCATAAGCATTTCAAAGATCGTACTTTTCATCTTTTAATCTATTTGTACATATCGTATACTGCCACAAAATGGTGCTATATAAAACCATTTACATTAATATCACTTAGACATTTTCGAATTACCATATTACCTAAGCCAATTTTCTTCAATACTCGAGTTCTTTTCTAATACTTTTTAAAATTAAATGCTACTAAATGGCTGCGGCATCATACGTAATAATGATACGTAGATAATTCTTTGCTTGTAAAAGTAGTGCCCACTTTAGCAAGCAAACTTTATTCTGTAATATCAGTAAAGAAATTAAAAATATGTTAAAAAAAACTTGCTGTTTTTACCATTTCAAATGATTTGGTAATTTGTAAATCAAAATCAAAAAGCATTTATTCAAAGTAGGCTGAAAATCAGCACTTTTTGAAGGTCAAGTATACAAAAGACAGCCCCAAAATAGCCCGCCCTTCACCACTTCCTATCTGTTTTAGCTGGGAAGAAGAAATGGTTCGCTCCCATATCTAATATGAACTTATAACAGGCGTAATGATAATTGAATTCGACTTACGACAAATATTATAAATGCGTAAGTTTGTGAGAATTTCAGTATGTATATTTGTTACTCTGTCACCCAAAAACTACTAGACGGATTTTGATGAAACTTGGCAGTAATATAGCTTATATATCAGAATAATATAAATGCTACTTTTTATCCGGGTACGGGAAGTAGTTTCCTCGGGAAGCGGGTGAAACCGCTGGCTCAAGCTAGTCGGTTTATACATTAATTAATTATGGGAATAAGGTCTTATATATGTTAGAGTCTAGAGTATCTACAAAATCATGAAATTGTAAAGAATTTACAAGTTTAGAAAAGAACTCAAGAATTAACGAATTTGTACTTTTTCACTATCTATATAACCTTTGTGGTTCTGTACCAATATTGATATTTGTATCACAATGTATACGTATTAATTAGACTAACGGCCACTTTCATAGGTTCCAGATAAAGTTCTAAATAGCTAACTGACAGATAGTGCGATAGAAATGTTTTTAATTTTGATTCCTTTTCTATAGCATTATCAAAATCATTTTTTTTTTATTTCAAATAGGCCTATAAAAGCTCTTATGAAACGTCAAGCTAGTTGCACGGTTCCAAGAAGTGGGTCTCATGGAGAAGAGCCGGCAAGAAACTCCATGGATACTCTTTTAAAAAACAAGTGTTTACAATAGTTTTCTTACATTATGTAGGCACAAGCTATCCCCGAGAAAGTTATATAATATAAGTGAAGCTAATGCAATGGTTTAATTAATTATCTGTCAGATAACTATCTGGAACTTATAAAACTGGCCATGCATATTTCAAATTATCAATAAATATATTTAACAAAAATACGAAACCATGTAACAGTAGACGTAATATTTTCAAAATGTAATATTTCAGTCTAAAGTTAGCTAATTATACTATTTTCATTTTATGATGATTTCCCTGACAGTTCATAACTGATAGTTATAGTGATGTGAAACTAAATTTAATCGATTATTTTATAATATCGAATCGGTTGGTAAAGAAAATGGAATCGGAATTGCGCTACTCTCTATCGATTTTTTGTCGATTCAGTAACGCGCGTCAATCTCTATTGACGCTAGTCACATTTCATGCCAAGCATTTGACATTTTCGACATTCTTTAAACTCATGTTTTTTTTACATTGTTTAATTTACCATGAAAATATGAAAAAAAAAATATTTAATGGGTAATTAACAAAGAGAAAATATTTTAAAATAAGTTTATTTTGTTGATTTATTTTTATCGCTCTAAAGCAGTATGCGTGGGATGGAAAAAATTTAACTGTCAGTGAACTCATGATAACGTGAAAATAGTATAGACTGAAAGCCAGCCTACAATGGCTGAATTCAGTCTGATCTAAAAGACATGCCAATATATCGAGGCCACACTAAATTTAAGGCACGTTCACACAGAGAGAGTTTTGTGTCTCGAACCATAGACAAAGAAAATTGATACCACTGACTGACGGATAATACCATGGAAAATTAATAACTATGCTATGGCATCTTTATCTGGTACCCCGTGAAACTGGTTCTTAAGTCTTTAATGAAACTAAAAAATTTGTTTTGCGAAGTGCTAAAATTCTCTCTGTTTAAATGTAGTTTTATACAGGGAGTTCCATGGCTATAGGAGGTGGTGTATACAGGGTGTCTCATAGCCATGGGACGTTTTGTATATTATGTAGTAATAATAATGTGGCTTGTTCCAAGTCTTGGTTGTAAATATATGCTCATGATTACGAATGTAAACATCTCTTTATGATAATAAAAAATCTTCAAAATGTCATATTATATTATTTTATTTCAAGATTACGAAGTATAAATCCCTTTTCGATGTGACAGGAAAGCTATCTTTAGTTACCTTTGCAGGCGCCAATCTGTCTTTCTTCAATAGATTTTCAACCTTATCACAATAGTGGAAGGTTATTGTTCGACTAGCTTCCGCCAGCCGCCGCCAGCGGTTTCACCCGCATTCCCGTGGGAACTACTGCGCGCACTCGAATAAAAAGTATAGCCCTCAGTAAATGGGCTATCTAACACTAAAAGTATTTTTCAAATCGGACTAGATCCTGAGATTAGCGCAACCAAACAAACAAACTCTTCAGCTTTATAATATTAAGTGTACTTAGATATGATGATGATAGGACATATTAAAGGACCTATTCCCTCACTCTCATAACCCGATGGGACGGCAATCCGACACGACCGGAGAGAGANCATATAAGGAGATCAGCCAGCTGCGCAGGACATATTATAGTGCACAAGCATTTGCGCAGACACAGGTGCACTCCCTATTCCCTCACTCTCATAACCCGATGGGACGGCAATCCGACACGACCGGAGAGAGATCAGGCGCAGGACCGACATTAACGTGCTCTCCGATGCACGGGTGTATCAATCACCCGGGAACCCGGTCCCGGGAATCGAACCCGAGACCTCGTGATCAGCAGTCGGCTATGCGACCCCTAGATCAAAGAGGCAGTCAAAATATTAAGTATAGATTAGTAAAATTTGACAGATTGGACTAGGTTAACTTGCTGCTGATCTGTACATACATGGTAAACCATCTTTTAGACTTGCTATTCAATATTTATTATAACTCTGTTATTAATTTATGGGTACATACTTATGCCTGCCGGGGCTGGGGGATTGTTTGAAAGACTTACCGCGGCCCTGGTACACAAAGGGCTCAAGAAGGAATACGGTGTGTTTTAGTCAGTAATAAAAGTCTGACATTCCCTCACGCTGTCACCCATAGCGGGAACATCGGGTCATCTGATGATTTCCCATCGACAAAAAAAAGAAGGGTACATACTTATTGTGATGGAAAACAAACAAACAAACATTTAGACAACATCAATATTTATTTTCTAATTCCAAAGTAAAAAATATTTAAGTATCACATTATAATCTTCATAAATATCATGCATTCAATACATTTATAGATCTCCCTGGCATTTTATATACACATATTTTTCATGTCTGTCCGTATATTGTTTATTTAGGATGTTTGATCCACGTATAACTTTGCTAAATAAATATATTATTTGAGTCAAATCGATAATTTTATAAGCTACTTTATCGTTCATGATAAAATAGCATATGAAACTTTTAAGAAATATATTTCAAAGCCAATATTTTCTTTAATACTCTATAAAAGAAAAATCAACCATATTTATATAAATAAGTAGCTATATCGTATTTGCTTAGTTAAATATGAGGGGCTTTCTAAAATTGCAATTTTTAAGACATAATTTAAAACATAAATAAAATAGGCGATATTTTGAAACAACACAAATCCTGTGTATTTTATTTCAATTTCTGAACGTATTACGATGTTTAAGCCTAAAAATATATTTTTTCGAAAGTTAAATTCTATGTGCCGGGCGCTGGTAGCACGCCAACTAATAAAAAGTCGGGCGGTTAAAAGGTTAAAAAACTTTATAAATCTCAGCTTGAATGATTCCCTAAATAAACATTATACAAGACAGTGATATTTTTATTATTACATATACATATATTACATCTACACATAAAATTCCCTCCATAATATATTTTACTTATAAATAAGTATAACATCGAAAGCGGAAAGGAAATGTCATGAAAATTCGCTACTTTTCGAAGGCACTAATATAGATAATTTTTTTTTAATTTTACGTTCAGTCACTTTATTAAAATATATATAGTTATTAAATTACAATTTATTGCAATAAGCTGTATTTGGTGCAGGTATATTAAAGGCCTATTTCAGAGGTTCCAGACATTGCTATCTGTCAGATAATTCCATAGAAAAGTAGTCAAAATTAAAAACATTTCTTTGGCATTGTCTGTTAGATAGCTATCTAGAACTTTATCTGGAACCTCTGAAACTAGCCCTAAGACAGATTTTTACCTAACATTATAGGCATATAACATCAATCTACAAGTTGAAAAACTTTAAGGTAGATAGGTAAATGATTCGGAAACTTCAATATTTATTGTGATAAGTAATTACGACTTTTTACATAGATTTTATACAAATAGTTGTTACTTTCAGGTTCAGTCACACTCTCATTCTAATTGAACTCTTTAAAAATAAAATCAAAATTTAATCAATCAATTAAATTGACCCAACATTCATATAAATATTGGCTGAGAAGTATTTAGTTCAATTTTTTATTTTGAATTTTTCAAAGTTTTAAGTTTCTCTTGTAGGGTAATGAACCCTATTACCTACTTTAAAAATTCAAATTGTTAAGTAGTTATTTTTAAGACGAATAAATAAAATTCATTCAAAGTTCAATCTCTACTGGGCATGTTACTGGGTAATTTTGAACTTAACTCGATATGTTTTAACATAGCCTAAATAATAAACTCTAAACAATAGCAATTTATAACAAAATAAATGTCTTAAAACAATGTGATTTTATGAAACTACTACCGCCTTTCAGGTGTTGCCAGGTTACTTTTTATTTCTAGTAAAAAGTGAGATTTTCGATTTTTCAGAGAGCTTTTTTAAAAGCTTATTATAGTTATTATAAAATCAAAAAACGCGGGGCATCTGGCAACACATATATGGTCCAATGTCAGATTGGAAAGGCCAGGTTCACCGAAGCGGAGAAGTGTTTAAGCAACCAATTAAATTTCTCAATCAATGGAAATTTTAATTTAATTAAATTTTTTAATAAGTGTATAACTTCTCCAACCTCTTTAAGCTGTTCCCTATAGGGTGCATAATGGTTCTACGTAATAAAATATACCAGCTGTATATCATATGGAATGCTAATACAGAAGTATTGAGTATTCTCCATTCTGTTGATACCACTGAGGCGGCGGAGACGAGATGTTTGTATAACGAATTTCTATTGGTCATTTAAAAACCTATCCGCTTTGGTGGAATCTAGGCTCAAAACATTTTCAAAGTTATCTAATTTGTTAAATTTTTTTTAAGAGTAAAACTGAGAACATTTCCTGAAATAAATACAGAAAAAATGCAATGGCAAATGCTTCTTTGTACTGAAATCGCATATAAAAAGATAATATGCTGATGTTTAATATAAAAATGCTGGATCAGAAATTAAAATGGCACTATAATCACAAAAAACGAAGTTTAGAATAAATAATATGAAAAGTATAGGTTACCCTACTCAAAAATATTTCGATTTGTACTAAACTTATTTTCATTTCCAAAAATGTTCTCAGTTTTTCTGTAACACTTTTATAGGTTTAAAATATTACTAAAAATATTTAAAATAAACTTTATAATTTCGTGATCACATTTAAGTCTTCTTAGTCTCCTCTTTCGATTCGATTTGTTGGAATTCCTTCAAAAGAGCATCTTCTTCGAAGTATGAAGAAGAATCTAGGAAAGAAAATTCTATCATTAAGCTACCATAGAATCGTTAAAATTATGCACGGGCACTGACCTCTATAATACCAAGGGACTGGCTGCTGTCAAGGTTTTTTAGGCCTGTTTGATAATCGCCATTTTGGCACTGTCGGACGTAGCGAATTTCTGTGGTACTAAAACAGTGGCCTCTTATTGGTCCATATCAGCCACGTCATACATTATAAAGTGTCAAACATCATTGTTGTCAAAAAATGTACACGTAGTTTGCAGCCATTTGCATTGTACGTCAAAATTAGTTCGCTGGAAACTCGCTAGTGGCGCTTCAAAGCGACACAAAAAAAATCCTGTCAAACGCTTGGAACAGCCTGTCCAGTGGTATAATAGAGGTCAGTGTGCACGGGATACACAAAGCTGGTTTTTCAAGCTAGGATAGCAATCCCAAATCCTGGGCATTCGAGATACCCAACTACCCGCTAAGTTAAAGCTTAATTAATAAACCCTTTTAAAAAAAAAATACGAGCTCTCTGAGAATTATGGTCTTCAAAAGAAAATTATATAGCGACATATTCCAGTCACCCTTATAAAAATTTATAAAATCCTAAAAATCATGAATCTCTTTTACTGTTTCAATTATTCAATGTAATTTTTTCATTTATGTAAATAAAGTTCCAACTCACCTTCTCTTTCCAATTTGACCTTTCCAATGAAATCTTTGTCGTTGTCTTCAGTCTTTATCTCTGAACGAAATTTATTCTGAAAAGAAAAACAAGCAAATAATGAGACTCAGAAATGTATTAAGATAATGCCAATTATTAGGAAGAAGGTAGACATGAACTCAGGTGGACACAGTGAAAAGGTGCGAACAAAGAAACGATGGGCAGACTGTCTGTCGATATTGCTAGAAATAATGTTACTTTAGATGATGGTAGATACATAGAATAGTATGGAAGAACAAAACATGCTGTGAGAATCGCAAATGAAATTGATTTAAGAGATGGATGATAGTGATATGATGATAATTATTAAAAGCAAAACACTCACTTTGATAAAGTCGGGCAAGCCGTCCTGTAGATGGTACCAGCTTAGTACAAATACTAGTGATACGAAGAACAAGTTGGTGCAGATACCTGGAACATAAAACATTAGTTGAGACTCATGGCTTGGAAAGTCACAGTTAGGGTCATGGCACATTGTACCGGCACGGTTACAGCACAGAAAATAACGTGTCATTTAAATTTGAACATTAAATTGTATGACGTATGATATATTTCATAACAACGTGAGTTGTTAGATAGGAAACCGAGCGCTGACAGCCCGCCGTTGACTTTTTTGTATTGACGTTATGAAATTTATCATACGTTATACGATTTAATGTTCAAATTTAAATGACACGTTATTTGCCGGGTTGGAGCTGTGCCGGTACAATGTGCCATGACCCTTAGACTGCTTACTGCTATCGTTACATAAGATGGGTCTATAAAACTATGAGAAACACGTACTTATTAAAATTTTCGTCAACCATTTTCAGATCTTATTTCTCCAGTATTAGTAGGGTTTCCTTCTTCACGTATTTCGTCAAAAATAAGTCATAACAAACAACATTCACACGTTCCCTACTTTTTTTAGGGTTCCGTACCCAAAGGGTAAAACGGAACCCTATTACTAAGACTTCGTTGTCTGTCTGTCTGTCTGTCTCCGCGCTGTTTCTCATAAGCCGTGATAGCTAGAGAGCTGAAATTTTCACAAATAATGTATTTCCGTTGCCGCTATAACAACAAATACTAAAAAGTTATATATTAAGGGGGGTCCCCATACAATAAATTATAAAGATAGTGCAATTTGAATACAACGCCATCTGTTACTCAAGCGAGGAATTACAGGAGCGTGGTACGGAACCCTTCGCGCGCGAGTCCAACTCGCACTTGGCCAGTTTTTTACAGGTAAACGACAAATATCGTATCCCACTTTATAGTCCCGGACATTAATGCAGTAGCAACTTTCAAACCTTCGCAATTTTGTAGTGTAATACATTGCCTGAACACAACGGACCCACCGATTACACTAACACCTATTATACGGCTAAAATAGGAACAACGGTGGCAAGTTACTAGTGCATTAATGACCCCGGACCGTACCTATTTTTTTTTTAACAATATTTTACCAACACTTTAGAGACTTACCAAAAATAGCAGATATCTTGGGCCAGTTGAACATGAGGTAACGCAAGCCTGTGAAGTGCGCCTGAACGTGCAGCTCGCTCGAGTACACCTGAGCGAAACGCGACTGCAGTTCTACGTACGCGTCTGTTGCCGGTTTGTCCTGTTCAGACAACGTTATAAATATAATTTTTATTTTAAACCAGGGTTTTTATGATCTATCTACCCGTTGATTGCGTTATTTGTGACATTAGCTCCATAAAAATTATGACAGATTTCAATCTTTAACACGTTGAACGCCATGGGTCACAGACACAATAGAAAATCTATTGTTTGTCGCTCACTTGGGGTTCAACGTGTTAATCGCTATTAACGTATGGATTGATTATCGAAATCCGCAGTAACGCGATCAATCTTTTTATCTCCACATACTGAAGATAAAAAATTACTACACATAGTGACGGTAAAAATTATTCTATAAGAATAAAAGGCAAGTTGGGTAATATGGATGAACGGTTAATTTTCTTTAAATGATTAATATGATTAAGTCAGGAAAACACAACTTCTTGTTTATACGTTAGGTAAAAGTGTTTACACATTGAGTAAAAATAAAAATGGTCCTAGTATGGAGCCCTGTGGCACACCTAACTAACTTGGTATGGCAGTTCAAAGAATTTCCATAACCATCTACGCGTCGAAACCTATTCTGAAAGTAACAGTTTATTAGATTATGTGCTCCATTTTGAATACCACTGTATAGTAATTTAGCTGACAGAGTGCCATATGGAAGCAATCAAAGGCTTTAGAGAGATCTTAAAATCCTAAAATTTCGTTTTAAGAACTGAAAATATGTTTTGGATAAGAAATACGATTACTAGACTAGACTAGACAATACAATTTGTTCATTCTACTACACATTATTTTTACTCCGTTACTCACCGGATCGTCTTCGAAATCGCTGAATAGTTCAACTCTAAGCTGTTGTTTCTCCTCATCAACGCCGCCGAGGTACAGCGGTGATAGTACGAACGTCCTCATTATATGATGCAGCAGAGATCTGGCAAGTGGAATTTATGGAAATAGTAATGTTACTAATGTTGGTTGCCAAAGAACGGAGAAGGAGAAAAAGGTAAGACATCTGTATATGCATTTTAATATTTGAAAGTAAGATGTGAGCCACGACTGAAGTCCAGCGAAAAATAGTGGAACTATTATATTTGTATGTAGGTTAAGCAATGGCGTATAAATCTATATTTTTATTTATACTAAGAATATAAAGCTGAAGAGTTTGTTTGCTTGATCGCGCTAATTTCATGAACTACTAGTCCGATTATTTGAAAAATTATTTCAGTTTTGGATAGCCCATTTATCGAGGAAGGCTATAAGCTACTTTGTCCGGGTGCGCAGAGTAGTTCCCACGGGACGCTAGTGAAACCGCTGGCGGAAACTGGTGTAATGTAGTATAACACAGTAACGTATCCATAGAATTTGTTTGGTGCCGCGAATTCTAGTTTAGTTTGTTGCCCTATTATTTCATTCATGAAAATTGAGCGCTTTTGTCTGTTCATCTGACATTTAAAATTTTGATTAGACTTTATTGTTTTGGATTCGAGTGTAATTTTTTAGTTGGTGTATAAAAACATGATACTAAAATTAATTTACCTGTATCTGATCATAGCAGACCTGCATGATGAGGACACCAGATAGCCGCCCTTAGCGCGCATTTGTACGCATACCATGAACATCCCTGAAATCATACATTATTATTATTTATCAGTTTGAGATACGTATAATAATTAAACTTATTACCAACTGAAATCATCAGGAAAGTATTCTTAGTAATAAATAATAATCAAAGTCCAGTATGATAAAGATTAAATCAATTTCAAGGATTTAACAAATCCTATTCAAAAAGGACAAAAATGACAACTATAAGTCCATTGCTTAGAGTTCAAAATTGCGTGATTTACATTTCGGAACCAATTGATTTCAGCATTGAGAAACATGGTTGAAATATATCATTACATCCGCCTAGCCTTTTCCCAACTATTTTGGGGTCAGCTTCCAGTGTAACCGGATGCAGCTGAGAACCTGTCTGACCTCCACAACCCAGTTACCTGGGCAACCTGATACCCATTAGTAAGACTGGTTGTCAGACTTGCTGGCTTTTGACTACCCGTAACTACTGCCAAAGATTGTCAAATGGCAGTTGGGACCCACTAGTTTATTCAGCCTTCTAATGTCATGTAAAAATACCATTATGTCGGCACATGATAGTCATTCAATATATTATGAGTAACACAGTTTCACCTTTTACCCAGGGCTCATAGAAAATGTTACATAATTCTGATAAATGGTGGTTTTATCTACACATGATTGATTCCTGTTGACCTATTGAACTAGGTGGGGTGATTGATCTCTAAAGAGAGTATTTTTATGCTGTTTGGGTATTTCCATTGATGACAATATTGTTAAAAGATTGATTCGATAAAAAAATGGTCTTTTTCCTTGAGTGAACAAAATATTTTTTTTTGTTTTTTAAGACACTATAAAAGGAAATTATTACAATTTTCTCTTATTTTCATTAATTATGCTGATTTAGCGTGTATTTGCGAAATCAAATCACCAAACTTTCACAAAGCAGCCCAGAGTCTGGAATTTATGATTGATAGATGGGAGACCATGTTAATTAATGGACCTTTGCCTGATCTCTAAAATTGGATAGGACCCCATTATTATTACATGGGAGAGCACATTAATGCCAGTCTTGTGTGTTTCAAATCGCTTAGGACACCATAATTATAAGTACAGACAACAGCAGGTCACAGTATCCGAATTTGTCAAATACCAATCAAACATTAACCTACCACTATTGTGATAAGGTTGAAAATATATTGCAGAAATTTGACAGATTGTAATAACTTGCTGTGCTGTCGTCTGTACTTTAAATTGAAACCCACCTAAGTCCTTATTGACCTGAGACTCCGGCATCTCAAGTACGAGTTTGATCCTGTATGGCTGCTTCGGCATCAGGATGTTGCTGGCTTTCGTCAGCTGCACGTAAGCGTATGGGTACGAGCATATCCCTGACTTGTCTTCACATGGTCTGAAATTAAGGTTTATACTAAATTCTCTCGCAGACCTGGCCAACAGTAACTCGGGATTTTTTGGTTCACTGTTGAAGAAATAGCTGGTTTTCAAAGCCCATAGAAGACATGAAAGTCTTACAGAATAACATGATCAATTTTATTCTATTAAATAATAATTATTATCTATTAAATAATAATTTTATTCTATTGTACTACAATCTCACAAATAAATTTTTCTTTCTTTCTTTCTTTCTTTCTATATTAGACTATTTCAGTAAAAGTAAAATAGGTTTTTCTTTAGAAAAAAATTAAGAAATATTAATTTTTAATTTTATATTAACACAAAGATATTTATTTGTTATGTTTAGGCATAAAATGGTTTGTCTAATGTCAAGGTTAAATAATAAATAAACACATGACATTGGAGCGAATAAAGGATCATCTACACTTATATTATAAAGCTGAAGAGTTTGTTTGTTTGAACGCGCTAATCTCAGGAACTACTGGTCCGATTTGAAAAATTCTTTCAGTGTTAGATAGCCCATTTATCGAGGAAGGCTCTAGGCTACTTTTTATCCGGGTACGCACAGTAGTTCCCACGGGAAAGCGGGTGAAACCGCTGGTGGAAGCTAGTGTGTAATATAAATAAATTAATACTCACTTGAATTGAAAATGCACAGGCCGCACATGAGTAACATTCGGCATATAAATATTGTAGAAGCCCACATACATAAATATTGATAGCCACAGTATAACAGTCACGAACAAAGTCACTATAGCGACTCTGTAAATCAATTCCTTAACACTCGTTAAACTTTGATCAGTTTTCTTCTTGTAGCCCAAATACTGGTTCAAGAGAAAAGCTTCAATCGGCTTCCGAAGATACTCCCTCACTACAGTAAAAGGATTCAAATAACGCAATGGACTTTTTTCCAACATTTTTTCGTTTCAGTCAAGGCAACCCGACAGTGCTTAATCGTGGGTAGATAAACTTAAAGTAATGATAGTGCATATCGCTCGTACAAGGGTTAAGTCCGTTTTGTTGATAGACAGAAGCGTGATAAATGACGCAGTACACCGCGGATGCTAGTAGATTAATATGATAAGCGATGGAGGTCAGTTAATGCAGTGTTACTAATTGTTTTTGTTCATATTGCGATAAATAAAGTCGAAGTTAATGACAGATGAAATACAACCCCTTTTTAAATTTTGACACTTCCTCAGTGGAATCCATGTTTAAAAAATAAACTACCCCTACTTTGCTAAAACTTAGGAACAGACTTTACACCATGAAATTGTGCCGTAAATAACACAGATCAATATAGGTAGCAAGTTAACAAATAAATGCGACGCGACGCGGAGATGATGACAGCTAGTATTTTTTTATTTGGGAAACAAAAGAGACATCTTATAAAAACATTACAAGCATATACCTAGGTCACACATTAGCCAAAACAGTTTTCACACTAAAACTATGTATTTTCGACTTCCAACTCGCAAATTTCGAGTATTGTCTCCTCATTTCATTAAAAAAAGTGTAGGTATATTCCAAACGTTCCGCAAAACCTTTTTTTGTGGCTAGAGCTCTATTTTCTTGATAGACCGCCGAAAAGGTGACTCTAATTCTAATATTGGTTTCCCGTAACTAATGGCATATTAATTTTCTAGCAATACCAAACTTTTACTGTCAAATCTGCCACAACCCGTTACACGCTGCTCGGGACTGAAGATGTAAACAATTTTTTTTTTAAATGCTTTCGATAGGCCTCCAATTTATTAAACATACAAATTTAAAAATAAAGTTTAGATATAATATCTATGAAAATTATTTCACTGTCATGTCTTGGCGTACTTATGGGTAGAAATATAAAATAATGAATGTGTGTTACGTTATCTGTCAACAACGTGAACAACGGAACGACGCAACCATCTGTTCAAAATGTCAGAAGCAAAACAATTTCGCTAAAATTGTTCAACAAACATCGACCAATGTAGAACTTGTGGAATCATCAAAAAAAACCTGAAATGATACGGTTACAAAATTATAAAGTGCCACTTCTGCACATACAACAGAGGTTAATTACCAGTACTACAAACGTTGTTCTCAAACCGAGTGTTTCTGCGAATGCCTACCAGCCTAAAAACGTTGAGAAAAAGAAATATGATAAGTGGGAGAAGGATAATCTTTTTAAAGCCGAAAATACAAATGAGAAACCTAAGTTTAGCATGGTACTTCCTCCCCCGAATGTCACCGGCAATCTCCATTTAGGTTAGTTTGTATATTTACGATAACGTAGTTTTAAGCAATTTTTATGAGGCGAACGAAGGGTTTGAAGTCTACGTTATAAGAATATAGCGTCTAAGGCTCAAGTTGTAATATATATTACCGCTATTCACCCCTGAGAATCTTATTGGTTTCAAATACCAATTACCTTCACTACTTTGTAATATGTTGGCTCTTTCTTTTATTTACAGTAAAAGCTCCTTATTCGCGCTTCCTTCATTCGCGTTTTCAGTATTCGCGGATTGAAAAAATGCAATCTAATTCCTTTATTCGCGGCCTAAGATTTCTTTATTCGCGGATCGAATCAGTACAACGGTACATACATACCTCAATACAAAGCATTCTGTATAATATGTCATTGCGACAACAAGTGAACTAATAAAAAAATATACCTTATTATTACTACGCCTAGATTGTTTTTTCAAAAGCTATCGGCGTTTTTTGTTTGGTTCAGCGGTTCCTTTGAGATAAGCCACCTTTGCAGCGGCGGCGGCTTACCACAAAGGACAAACATAATGTTTAGGTAAAATAAACTTATTTGTTATGACATAAAGTACCTATATTATTAAATGCTGTCACAAATGGACGTCCCGTCCTTTGATAAGTGCCGCATTGCGTGTTGTATTGTTTTAATTTTCCATTCGTTACAAAAATTGTGATCGAGTAACACGTATCTTCCGCTATCATCCGTCACCTAGGAACGTATCCCCTATAACCCCATATAAATTACCATTCCCATATTCACGGTTTCTGTGTTCGCGGCATATTTACGGAACATAAACCCCGCGAATGAAGAGCTTTTACTGTATTTCCAAAATGAACCGCTACAATCTATTTAGCAATTTCACTTTCATATACATTCCCAAGGAGGTACAAAATAGTCTTGCCAAGTAAAGAGATTTTTTTTCCCTTTTGAAAATAAATATAAAAAAATATTAAATAATTTTCCCAGGTCATGCACTAGCCTGCACAATACAGGATGTGATTGTGAGACAAAAGAGGTCCCAGGGTCACAATGTACTATGGCTTCCAGGAATAGACCATGCCGGGATTGCTACACAGGTAACCCAAGTTTCAATTGATACATATTCAATGATATGGTCAGTTTTCTTTAAAAGTATACATGTATCTTTTCATTTATATTATTTTATTTTAAGTTACTTACCTTAAAAGTTTACCATGATTTTATAAAAGAAAATACCTATGGTACTGTTGGCAAATATTAACATTCGAAATTTCCTCCATTCCCAGGGTGTCGTAGAAAGGTATTTGCAAACCAGACAAGACATGACCCGCTATGACATTGGTCGCGAAAAATTTATTGAAGAAGTTTGGAAATGGAAGGACAAACATGGCAACGCGATCTGCAATCAGTTGAGAACTCTTGGCTGCTCACTGGACTGGTCCCGACAAGCCTTCACTATGGACCAGAAGCATACGCACGCAGTCAATACCGCTTTTATAAAACTGTTCAGCAAGGGTTTAATATATCGCAAAAAGGCACTTGTTAATTGGTGTAGCACATTAAAGTCTACGGTGTCAGACATAGAGGTGGACAATGTCACAATAAATGGCCCCAAAGATATTAATGTGCCTGGATACAAAAGTCCTATTAGGTTTGGTTTGATGTACCACTTTGCATACAAGGTGTTTGAATCTGACAAGGAGATTGTTGTGGCTACCACCATGCCGGAGACCATGTTGGGTGATACAGCTATCGCTGTGCATCCAAAAGATGAAAGGTATGTAATAATCACAATTTTTTTTAATAAGCTATCCCACTCAATACTCAATTCGATTACTCCATGTACAAGTTGGCAATAGCATTGGCGATTTATTCCAATGTAAAGTTTGATATTATGATCATTTCTCTATTACAGGTACGCGCATCTAGCAGGTAAGAAGGTATGGCATCCATTTAGAAACAGCACTATACCTATTATATTCGACGATTTTGTGGACATGGATGTAGGAACTGGTGTTGTCAAACTAACACCTGCACACAGCAAAATAGACTATGAAGTAGCTAAAGACCATAATATTCCCCTTCTAGAAGTAATCGATGAACAAGGAAAAATGAAAAATTCTGACATCTTTAATAATATGAAACGCTACGACTGCCGAAATGCTGTGGTCAAAGCCTTAGAGGATATGGGTCTCATGAGGAGTACTAAGCCTCATCAAATGACTTTACCGGTGTGCAGTCGAACTGGAGGGATCATAGATCATATACCCAAAGAACAATGGTTCCTATCATGTA
Organism: Heliothis virescens; assembly: GCA_002382865.2. Lineage (NCBI taxonomy): Eukaryota > Metazoa > Arthropoda > Insecta > Lepidoptera > Noctuidae > Heliothis > Heliothis virescens. The sequence goes on from NWSH02000571.1 coordinate 4,081,094, forward strand.
GTCAACTAAATGAAAGGGCGGCGGAGTTAGTGGAGACGGGCAAGCTAGTCATCGAACCTGACAAGTTCGTGAAATATTGGTTGGACTGGACTGGGGACGATCGGGACTGGTGTATTTCCCGACAGCTGTGGTGGGGCCACCAGATCCCAGCTTACAAATGCAGTGTTGACCGCGATGTAGTGTGGGTAGCCGCGCCTAACGAAGCAGCCGCAAAAATGCAGGCTTCCAAGTTTTTAAGAACCTTGTCGGATATGATCTCAGTCGAAAGAGATTCCGATGTTCTTGATACTTGGTTTTCCTCCGGTATATATCCATTCGCTGCGTTAGGTTGGCCAAATGGCTATAAAAATAAGGACTACGGTACGTTTTATCCCTTAAGCCTGCTTGCGACCGGACACGATATCCTCGGGTTTTGGGTGCACAGAATGGTTATTCTCGGCTTAGAACTGACAGGACAGCTACCTTTCAACAAGGTGTTACTACACGGAGTAATTNTACAGTAAAAGCTCCTTATTCGCGCTTCCTTCATTCGCGTTTTCAGTATTCGCGGATTGAAAAAATGCGATCTAATTCCTTTATTCGCGGCCTAAGATTTCTTTATTCGCGGATCGAATCAGTACAACGGTACATACATACCTCAATACAAAGCATTCTGTATAATATGTCATTGCGACAACAAGTGAACTAATAAAAAAATATACCTTATTATTACTACGCCTAGATTGTTTTTTCAAAAGCTATCGGCGTTTTTTGTTTGGTTCAGCGGTTCCTTTGAGATAAGCCGCCTTTGCAGCGGCGGCGGCTTACCACAAAGGACAAACATAATGTTTAGGTAAAATAAACTTATTTGTTATGACATAAAGTACCTATATTATTAAATGCTGTCACAAATGGACGTCCCGTCCTTTGATAAGTGCCGCATTGCGTGTTGTATTGTTTTAATTTTCCATTCGTTACAAAAATTGTGATCGAGTAACACGTATCTTCCGCTATCATCCGTCACCTAGGAACGTATCCCCTATAACCCCATATAAATTACCATTACCATATTCACGGTTTCTGTGTTCGCGGCATATTTACGGAACATAAACCCCGCGAATGAAGAGCTTTTACTGTATTTCCAAAATGAACCGCTACAATCTATTTAGCAATTTCACTTTCATATACATTCCCAAGGAGGTACAAAATAGTCTTGCCAAGTAAAGAGATTTTTTTTCCCTTTTGAAAATAAATATAAAAAAATATTAAATAATTTTCCCAGGTCATGCACTAGCCTGCACAATACAGGATGTGATTGTGAGACAAAAGAGGTCCCAGGGTCACAATGTACTATGGCTTCCAGGAATAGACCATGCCGGGATTGCTACACAGGTAACCCAAGTTTCAATTGATACATATTCAATGATATGGTCAGTTTTCTTTAAAAGTATACATGTATCTTTTCATTTATATTATTTTATTTTAAGTTACTTACCTTAAAAGTTTACCATGATTTTATAAAAGAAAATACCTATGGTACTGTTGGCAAATATTAACATTCGAAATTTCCTCCATTCCCAGGGTGTCGTAGAAAGGTATTTGCAAACCAGACAAGACATGACCCGCTATGACATTGGTCGCGAAAAATTTATTGAAGAAGTTTGGAAATGGAAGGACAAACATGGCAACGCGATCTGCAATCAGTTGAGAACTCTTGGCTGCTCACTGGACTGGTCCCGACAAGCCTTCACTATGGACCAGAAGCATACGCACGCAGTCAATACCGCTTTTATAAAACTGTTCAGCAAGGGTTTAATATATCGCAAAAAGGCACTTGTTAATTGGTGTAGCACATTAAAGTCTACGGTGTCAGACATAGAGGTGGACAATGTCACAATAAATGGCCCCAAAGATATTAATGTGCCTGGATACAAAAGTCCTATTAGGTTTGGTTTGATGTACCACTTTGCATACAAGGTGTTTGAATCTGACAAGGAGATTGTTGTGGCTACCACCATGCCGGAGACCATGTTGGGTGATACAGCTATCGCTGTGCATCCAAAAGATGAAAGGTATGTAATAATCACAATTTTTTTTAATAAGCTATCCCACTCAATACTCAATTCGATTACTCCATGTACAAGTTGGCAATAGCATTGGCGATTTATTCCAATGTAAAGTTTGATATTATGATCATTTCTCTATTACAGGTACGCGCATCTAGCAGGTAAGAAGGTATGGCATCCATTTAGAAACAGCACTATACCTATTATATTCGACGATTTTGTGGACATGGATGTAGGAACTGGTGTTGTCAAACTAACACCTGCACACAGCAAAATAGACTATGAAGTAGCTAAAGACCATAATATTCCCCTTCTAGAAGTAATCGATGAACAAGGAAAAATGAAAAATTCTGACATCTTTAATAATATGAAACGCTACGACTGCCGAAATGCTGTGGTCAAAGCCTTAGAGGATATGGGTCTCATGAGGAGTACTAAGCCTCATCAAATGACTTTACCGGTGTGCAGTCGAACTGGAGGGATCATAGATCATATACCCAAAGAACAATGGTTCCTATCATGTAGTCAACTAAATGAAAGGGCGGCGGAGTTAGTGGAGACGGGCAAGCTAGTCATCGAACCTGACAAGTTCGTGAAATATTGGTTGGACTGGACTGGGGACGATCGGGACTGGTGTATTTCCCGACAGCTGTGGTGGGGCCACCAGATCCCAGCTTACAAATGCAGTGTTGACCGCGATGTAGTGTGGGTAGCCGCGCCTAACGAAGCAGCCGCAAAAATGCAGGCTTCCAAGTTTTTAAGAACCTTGTCGGATATGATCTCAGTCGAAAGAGATTCCGATGTTCTTGATACTTGGTTTTCCTCCGGTATATATCCATTCGCTGCGTTAGGTTGGCCAAATGGCTATAAAAATAAGGACTACGGTACGTTTTATCCCTTAAGCCTGCTTGCGACCGGACACGATATCCTCGGGTTTTGGGTGCACAGAATGGTTATTCTCGGCTTAGAACTGACAGGACAGCTACCTTTCAACAAGGTGTTACTACACGGAGTAATTTGCGACAGTAAAGGCGCAAAAATGTCAAAAAGTCGAGGCAACGTGATAGATCCCCTGGATGTTATAGACGGCATTAGTTTGCAGAGTTTGAAAGACAAAACTAAGGAAATGCATAGAAACGGAGCTCTGAGCTTGGCCGAAATGGACAAGGCTTTAGCTTACCATCAGGCTAACTTTACGAACACGAAGGGGATACCGGAATGTGGAGTGGACGCTTTGAGGTTCACTCTACTCTCGCATGACATAAAGTCGCATTACGTCAACTTCGATATCGCCATGTGCCACTCCAACAAGCTCTTCGGCAATAAAATCTGGCAAAGCGTGAGATACACCCAGCTGGCCTACATGAAATTACCAACTTTAGATATAAACTTGACTTCTGAAGACCTTACGTACTTCGATAAATGGATCCTCAGCAGATTGGCGGAAATGGTTGAAAGAGTTAATATCTCCATGGATAATTATGATTTCCATTTGGCAACGAAAGCAATAAGGACTCTGATGTACAACGAATTCTGTGACATTTATTTAGAAGCTACGAAGCCCGGTATTGAAGGAAAGGATGCCAAGATGGCTTATGCCCATGCGCACACACTGTCCGCAGTCCTCAACACGTCACTGCGATGTCTCGCTCCTTTCATGGTTTATTTAACTGAGGAACTCATACCGAAAGTACCAACATTCGCCAACAACATCGTATGTAACTTTGAAGACGCAAATAACAAGTATTTAGATTTTCCGCGACCCGATGACTTCAAACGGTGGAAAGATAAGACCTTCGAGTGGCAAGTCAGTAAATTCCTAGGTACTATAAATCTAATCAGAGAAATTAAAGGCTTGTATAACATTTCTAATAAACTGAAACCTTCTGTGTACATTGAAAGTGAAGATGATAAACTAAAAACTGACATAGTAAAGAGTAATACAGTGTTTTTGAATCTGTCGCGATGTAGCGAGGTTGAGTTCAAAAAGAATCCGAATAGAAAACATGTGAGCGCCATATTGGATGAGTATACCAAAGTCAAAGTGGAATTACTTGGTGAAGATCTTGATGTAGCTGTATTCGCAGCTAGAACTAAACTAGAAAAGAAAATACAGAGGTTAGAAGATGGTTTGTCTAAATTAGAGGCTAAGTTTGCAAGTGGTCATTATCTGACGCACGCGCCGCAGTGGGCACAAGTGTCGGACAAGGAGAAATTAAATAAGAAGAAAAAGGAAATTGAAGAACTTCAAAGACTGATGTAGATAAAAATAGATTACATAATTAGATTTTAGGGAATAATATTGCAATGACATTTTCATCAAGAGACCACCTAGACTCTAGACGATCATTTACATTGCGCAATATTAGAATAAAAATATTGTGCAATAAAAAATTACTCAGTCAATAAATATGCACAATTCGTAATTTTGTGCAATTTATTTGATCGTCCTAGGCAGTTACTAAGTAATAATAATTATAATGTAGGAAATTGTTTGAATTCTCAAATGGTGAAACAGTTTAGTCTTACGTAAATAAAATGCATTTTAATTAATAAGTATTTGCTTTTAGGTTATAAAAGCATATTTGTTTTAAATTCCAAGTGGCTTTTATTTGAAAGCCATTTCTGATAGTAAAGAAATGTAAAGTTCGCGTGCGTTTTTAAAAGCAGGAAAAATATTATTTGACATTTTTTTTTTAAATCATGATTAATTGTTACTTTAGTCACAATAAATTATACTTTAAATTGATAAGAAATGTTAAAAATCAAAAAGTTTATTGTTAAAAAAAAACAATAAATGTTTTACAACTTACAACAGACAATAGATTTCTTATTTTAATTGACTAACAATTAGTGGCCCCTTTTGAACCAAAATAATACAAATTTTATCTACAGTAACTTTAAATATAATTTGCAACAATTTGAAATCGAGCATCGATAGTGCAGTGATAAAAATGATTAAAGTGAAACAGAAAAATTGCATTGTAAATAATGCAACAATACAAAATACATTTTTAGTAAGTAATGTAAATATAAGTTTTTTCGATATACTCTGAATAAATAGCATAAATATCTAATTGATGCTCTCTTTCAAATTCTAACAGAACCATAAACAATAGAGACAACTCAAATATAACTTAATTAATCAAAAACCAGTATATATAAATTAACAATCATACCTTAAAATAATGTATGAATAATTATGTATTTGAGCGATACACACAACATGAATTCAACAACATTGGTTAATATGAACTAGACCTGATTTTATGGATGTGGTTAGTTTACTTAAACTTACATAACTACTTATCGAGACAGTATTTGAAAAAAGAAATATCGATTTTTCGTTGTCCTACCATTTGTTTCATTATTGGATAGCCTAGACGTCCAATTAAATTGCGTAATATTAGAATAAGAAATTGCGCAATCTTGAAGATTAAAAAGTCAATAAAGCACAATTCATAATATTGCGCAATATAATTAATCGCTATTGAAAATAATAAAAAAAACAGTGAACGAAAACTACCAAAATGGTTGGACGACGAATAACTATCAGGATTACTATTTTGCTTAAAATGTAATTGACAAAAATATTTATAGCAAAATAATCTAAAAAGCACAGTAAAATTTCTGATAATTCATTTACCGAATATATCCCCCACTACTTTGTGCAGGATCAATCAATGAAAATATTTTTATTTTATTATTAAAAACATATCATAGCTGCCTAAAAATGTTTTAAATACATTTTGCACTCTCGATATTATCCCATAAAATTGCACAGACGATACAGATATTTCAGCTTAGGCTGGGTTGTTCGATTTAACTTTAACAATAACTTTACCTTAACCGGCCGTAATGTGCCCCCCATTGGTCAAATTTTCGACGTGACAGTGTGACCAATGGGTGGCCAGTTCACGGCCGGTTTAGGTCAGGTTATAGTTAAAGTTAAATCGAGCAATCCACCTTAGGATAGAAACGCAAAAAAAATTGCTAGTCTCTAGGCATAAATGTATAGATAGTGATAAATAATTTATTATAAAACCAAGACAGAATATAAAGACCCATTCCACCTTGTTTTAAAACGTGGTTTTAAAAAGTACCGGGTTTAGAGCTTCAACCTTGTTCAAGACGATGGTTTATACTTAGTAATAAAGCCGGTACTTTCTTAGGACCACGTTTTATAAGGTGGATTGTGGTCAATAAATTAATTTAATTTCATAAAATAATAAAACACTTCCGACCCGAGGTCCCAGACTTTTATAATAAAATCGATATATTCGATTTGTCTTACGAACGAGCCCCGTTCACATAAACCAAAGACTTTGATATACATTTTGAGAGACTGATTCATCATTTTCTCTCGTGGTAAAATTAGCCTCTGTATAAATTATTGCCACCAAAGAGATATCATATTCATAAGCAACCCATGTATATCAAAGTCTTTGAAAAGCTTCAGGCACTTAAATTAACTTACTATCAACAAAATATATTATACTTAAAATTATAATAACTGATCTACTTTCAAAATCAAAATACACACACCATGTAACACTGAAACATTCAATATTACACACGACAGGATATTTATGTATTGTGGACTATGTGTAAATGGACGAATGGATATTTTACTTGGCCTTTATGGACACAGGCAAAAAGGTATATTCATACTAGCCACAACTATGGCCCCACTGGACAGGGACATATTAAAAAAAACTTCTCACTTTCCCCCAGTGGGGGGTATAGACACAAGCTTTTAAATAATTCCGATTGGGCACCACTACTGGACAGTAACACCACCAAAGAGTATAATAATACTAGAACACCACTCTTATGATTCATTATTTATGATCATCTCATAATTCAATTAATGAGAATAATTTTTAATTGCGTCCTGCCCACCAGAGATGGCCAGCGGGAATGAATGTAAATAGTGTAGCTGTCCCCACTGGTACCCAATCGGAAAAATTTAAAAGTTTGTGTCGTTATCAAGGGGACAGTGGGGCCGAAGAGGGCGGGGGACAATGGGAATATACCTGCATAAAAATAAAAATTCTACTGATCACGTATTACTATCTAATGATTTACTAAATTCGATGGGGCGGTGGAGTGTGTGGAAATAATAATATTCTTTCAACAAAATTAACCATGATGAGACAAACTTATTACTACGACTTTAGCCTCTTTGGTAATTTCCGTCTGCTTTTCTTTGCATCTGGTAACACTACTTTCTTCTTACCTGTGTGCAGGCAAACGCATTCTTCTGATTCGCCTTTTTCTGAAATAACGTTATACAAGGTATATTTTATTATTCCGTCAAACAAGTTTATTAAATTTTCTATTGTTTAGTGGTAAAAAATGTGGTGGTTATCATTGAATATTTTGAGAACTTTGCGACGAATCATTTTTTCGAGAGGCAATTTCAAGCCTTTTTTTTTCAATGTGTAAGACATTTTTTAAATATTTTTTTAAGTTTTTCTCTGCATCATATCCTTGACTACTTACAGTATTAACTTACAGGTCTGTAGCTTACATGTTGCTAGCTGTGGCTTACATTACGCGACGAAAAAAATGTTTTTTTCGAGTTTCGGCCCCTTAAGAATGCACTTTGTTTGGTAGTGGATTAAATAAAACCAAGCTCTAAATGTATGAAATAACTTTATTTAAAAATGTCTCTTGTATTATTTATTTTTCCTATGGCAGCTGCAATCCTGAAAACAAAAGGAAAACTTAATGAAAGTACAATTTATAGAAAAGAAGTCCAAGTTGCTTGGCATTAACAAAATCTTAACTTACCTGGCAAAAACTTCCACTTTTTGCATTTTGTATGTCTTATCCAATTCATTTCTTTCTCTTTTTATTAACACTAACTCTTTTTCCAGTGGAGCTGAAAATATTAAAAAACATTTTTTTTTAAGTTATTTCAGTCTACAAAAAGTTTTCATGTTGTAAAAGATTATAGACCAACCAAAAGCCATATTGTGGCAACTGGCAATTTAAATTTAGAATACTTGCTAATACAATTTGGTGGATCTATAAATTGTTAAATTAACTCATGAAAAATTGTAAACAGGACTTACCTTAATTTTATTTTAATTTCTATTATGATATCTTCTTTTTAACTGACACCACTATTACCACAATATGGCCAAAACATTTCATAAAAAAGAAGTCAGAAGGAGAAATTGATTTTACCCATTATCATAATATATTTTTTTAGCACATTATAGAATAGTCTTTACACACCAAATGAGGAGACAATGTATGATACTGCGCTATCAAAATAATACAATTAAATAAATTTTCTTGCAGAGACAAAAATAATAAATATATTTTTTTAATACTCACTTAAGTTAGGCGTCCTATCAACCAGTTTGGCCTGCTCCTCGTGCCATTTCACATGTTTGACCAAACAGAACAGGTATTTGAACACCTGCGGGCACTTCGCACATGCATACATCATCTCTCCCTTCCTCGGAGCCTTCTCTGCAGTTTTAGAGGGAAATGCCTCACAATCTACAGCATTCTTAATAACACCACCCGGTAATATTTCTAATGTTGGCCAGCTATCTGATTGATTCGGTTTGACATGGATCTTCACTTCTTCTCCTCTCTGCTAAATAAAAAAAGAAATATAAAAATGAATTAAAAGTTGCTAAGGCTGACAAAAATAATGCAAGGAAGTTTTCAAAATAGGAACATGTTTCAATATTCTAACAAAAGACAATAGAGTAGCAAAAACAATATCGAGTACCTAGCAATCTAACGTTCAAGGGCGCGAAAATGTACTCACAATTGGCTCATTCATTATCTCTATGGAAGGGTCTAATGCCTCAGGAACAATCAATTCTTCAGTATCACTGCATTCCTCTTCCTCTTCCACCATCTCCTCGGACTGAATGGAGACCATACTACCGATGTTCGAGTCACTATCGTCGTCAATCGCGCATTCATTGTCATAATCCACTTTGTCTATAATACAGGTCTCGTAAATTTCCTCGTCGTCAGAAGGTGGGCTCTGTAAGTCCACGGTCCTGTCTATCCTGTCTCGCGAGGGCTGCACATCCTCCATTCTAACGAGAGCAACATTCTCCAGATCTTCGTGTTCTAGACCTGAAGACATTGTTGATATATGCTTCAAAACATTAGATTTTTACGATATTCCATCGCCTTCACTTAGACATACACTTTTGTCTTCTATAATAGTTCTGATTATATCAATTTAATAGCAGTTTTTGTTGCTATATTATTTTTATAGATGTATTTTTGATTTACAAAACAAATCGAGAAATAGAACAAGTGACATCGACTGAAATATTGTCTATGCTGAACTACGTTTTGTTTTGACAATAAATGTCATAAATAGAGAGGTGCTGTCATCGATGTATATGTACGGTGCTGTGTTGCTGGTTTTGGCAGCTGAACTACTGATTTTAAAAGAAATATACAGCACTTGCTTGTTTCGGAACGCATCAACGTTATGTCAAATCGTGAACACACAAACGTCAAACGTCAAACGCGAATCGCGAATTCGTATTTTACGAAACCGAATACATTCGTATTTTGCTAAACATAAATAAATGTGTTGAACAGAAAAACAAACAATAATGGATCTTAAAGTAAAATGTGAACGTGTGTTATGGCTATGCCATGGCTGTTTGAGCACTGATAGAAAGCTAGCATGCGTTACTGGTCACAACAAAACATTGTTTATTGAATTGAGACAAGATGTAAAGCATAATGTGCGTATATTCCATTTACTTTTAGTTTTTTCTACATTTAATGGCCTTCTTTAAGATCTACAAGAAGCTAAACCCCACCAGTTTTATTTTACCTTCTTTCATACAAAATATCTATTAAATTATATGAATACGCTAAAATGTATTTGTTATTTCAGCAAACGAAAAACTTACTGCTGTGCTGGGAATGCGTGGCGTTTCTAAACAAACTGGAACTGTTTCGAACTCGCATTAAGACCGCTCAATACAGGCTCTTACAGTTTGTAAAAACATATGAGGTAAATATGTATTTTTATACAGCCTATAGACAACACAAACAGCCAAGTACAGTTTTTGTTGTCATTAAGTATAAATTGTATCAAGTTAAATTAATCTCTGTTCAAAAATTGATTTTTTCATCAATCTTGCATATTCTTCATTCTCCTGTTTGCAAATGCAATAAAAATATCCACAATTAAAAACTTTAAAACAATTGTCTTTACAGAATGACCTCCCAACCACCTTGTCAGGTATAGAAATCACAAGCAAACATCAATATGACTATGAGTACAAATATATTGACACAGAACAAGAGGCAAGGGAAAGAAACGGAGAGGAAAAACATAAATATTTTGTATCAGACCAAAAAGATGTACTACCCGAACAAAACGAAATTATTTTAGACTATAAGGACGTAAACATCACTGAAATAGAACCAGAAATTAAAATAGAATATAATGAAGACATTAAAGAAGAATTTGACAACATTTCTTATAGTTGCAATAACGATACAGATTATGAAGATTTAAAACTGGAACCTGACATGAATGAGACAATACCAAAACAGAAAACTAAAAAAAAAAGTAAACTATCTCAAAGTTTAAAAAAGTTGTATGAGAAACATGCTACAATCGCTAAAACAGATATTTTGTTCAATCGTAAAGAGCATTCCGAGGAGGTCTGTCTAAAAGAGGAGGCAATAGAGCAATTTCTGGACAAAGACAGAGGACATCAGAGTTTAGAAGCATGTCCTTATAAATGTACAACATGTAGAGTTGGATATATAAGAGAAATGGACTACTTGAGACACCAAACTTTTCATCATTTGACGGTAAATAAATGCTCTATATTTCTGCCTTCTTCCAGCTAGCTATCTTCTGCCAGTGGTTTAACCTAGCTATAACTCTCCAGGATAAATAGGTTATCTGACATTGAAAGATTTTTTCAAATCTAACCAGTAGTCCCAAGATTAGCAAACAAACTCTTCAGCTTTACAGTATATATTCCATGTATATTTTTTTTTTGATTTTTATATGTATTGAAGATTAGATGACAAAATATAGATTTATTGTCCATGCAACAGTCAATGAAGGATTGCTGGCATTTTGCACTAAGTCCTGACTCATTCATTGTCTCATCAACACAGGGCCCAAATCCGTGTACCTATAAAGCTGAAATTTTGCACAGAGGTTCATCTAAGGACACTTCGCGAGATAAGAAGTTATTTCCCGAAATTACCACGGGAACGGAAAAAACGGGATTTTAAGTTTTTATAAATGTTTTGCAGATACAATTTCCAACAAGTTGCATAGCTTGCAAAAAAAAGAATATTAATTCGCAGTCCAAACTTGAAGAACATTGGATAGAGCACACACGTATGTCACGATGCAAACTTTGTGGAGAAATAACTAGATTAAGAGGAATGAAGAAACATTTTAATGTAGCCCACTCCAAGGTTTTTACTTGTAAAGAGTGCTCACTGGAATTTGGGTAAGTAAGTTTATTCTTAATAACATTCCAGATCTGTTACTAAGTTGAAGCCGCGCGGAAGAGCTCGTGGCTAAGTCAAAGCCGCGCGGATCGATCATATGATTGAGCCACGCTTGGCGCAGTCGGTCCGTAGATGGGTGATCTTGTCATAATGATAAATTGGTGGTTCCCGGCTGTCATTTGACCATCTTTGACAGTCGTTACGTTTAGTCTGAAGCCAGAAAGTCTGACAACCAGTTTTACCAATGGGTATCGGGTTGTGGAGGTCAGTTAGGCAGGGATCCGTGTAAAACACTGGTTCTCAGCTGTAGATATTTTACTTTCACCTCAGAGTCTCAGACCAACTTTCAGATACCAAAATTTTAATAAAGCCCTATTTTAACTTACAGGACTCTCCGGACATTTAGCAAGCACTACAAAACAATGCATAAGATGGCCGTGTGTGATTACTGCAAAAAAAAGTTTACGAGCAAACATAAACTGGAAAGACATATCTCGTAAGTATTCATGTTTATTGTAGGTTATTGAAGTTACCTTATTTTTATCCGTACCCAGATAAAATATAGGCTATGTAACCCGGGGATAGTGTAGCTTCCCAACAGAGAACGGACTTTTCAAATCGGTTTAGTAGTTTCGGAGCCTTCCAACAAATGATAAAAAAAAAAATCGTTAAGCGAGTTGAACCTCTCGGGCAAGTTAGCTTTTCATACTCTCTCTTTCCTAGACCCTAACATAGTTGGGAAAAGGCTAGGCCGATGATAATCTTTCCTAGTCCTGCGTTGATGACTCAGTCTTTGATGACTGATTTTTATTATAGACTAGCTTCCGCCAGCGGTGTCACCCGCTTCCCGAGGGAATTAGTTCCCGTTACCATATAAAAAGTTATGTTATTCTGATGTATAAGCTATATTACTGCCAAGTTTCATCAAAATCCGTCCATTATTTTTTGCGTGAAAGACTAACAAACATGCACATACATTCATCGTCAGAAACTTTCGCATTTATAATATTATTAGGATAAGCTGTTCTCACACTTTTTTTTACAGTAAGAACCACCAACCTCACTCATGCACTATATGCAACAAGCACTATCGTTCGTACCGCTTCTACGAGGTCCACTTAAGGGCTGAACACCCGGAACTCCTGTCGTGTCTAAGAGGTCTCGACTCTAACAAAGAAATGCGTTACTGTGTAGAGTGTGACATACAGTTTCCCAGCATTTATAAGTACCAGAGACATTTGCAAGAATCTGTTAAGCATAGGCCTAGGAAGAAAGAACGGTAAGTCATCAATCAAAAGTTAAAGATAGTTATCTGACAGATCATCCCATAGAAAAGAAGTCAAAACTAAAAATATTTCTGTGACTTTATCCGTCAAATCTAGGACTTTATGGAATCTGTGAAACTGGCGCTTAGCGTTCTGTTTTTACTTTTGATGAATTAACATACAAATTATACAAAAAAAAAAATATTTCAAATATATAATAATATATTTCTTTTAGAATACCGTGTCCGGACTGTGGCAAAATATTCAGCCGTATGGTATACAAGAACAATCATTACAGATTCGCTCATATGAAAGTGACTAAGCATCATTGCGATATCTGTAATAAGGTATGTATTTGTTTTTTAATTCCTTTTTTGTTTGTTTCATTTTAGGGTGAACCTCCAAAAAAGATTTTTTTTTACTTTGCGTCATTATCCTCAATACAATTTTTTCAAAAATGTGTATCGTTTGTGCCCTAAAGGCTCCTAAACTACTGAACCGATTTGAAAAATTCTTTCACTTGGGAAGCTACATTGTTCCCGCAGCGGTTCCGAGAAGTAGTTTCCACAGGATGCGAAGACTAGCTAGAAGATATTCGTTTCGTTGTTTATTTAGAATCAAATCTTTTTCGAGGTTTTTCGTGCTAGTAATAAATGGCTGAATCTCCAATAAATATATTTTTTTAATTTGCGTCATTATCCTCAACGCTAGTTTTACAAAAATGTGTATCGTATAAAAACACTCAAAAATTATACAACTCAAAAATCTTTTTTGGAGATTCACCCTTTGATGTCTGAATTTTATATATTTTTTTCCTTCAAACAACTGTTGCAAAATATCAACTTGTTCCTCCATTGGTGGTTTTGTTACTAATGTGTGACCATAGACATGGTTTTTAGCATTATTAATTGCTTATGTTATACCGAATGGATTGATCCTAAAGATGGGAAATTGCTTACTGCGTATTATATAAAAAGTTGGCGCCCAAGTGGGACTACGCTTTAAAGTGATTGGCGCCCAAATGGGACTGGAGATAACTTTAGTTAACCGTTATTGCTTATTCTAATTAATTAAATGCAAGACGTTTTAAGTTTGTTTATGGCTTTATTCAGTAGAATATAAGCAAACTCAAAACAAGTCGCTCTCTGGATGACAAATTAAATATCCCATACTATTTTTATCAATTCATATATTTTAATGTGCTTGTTTCAGTATTTTACAAACGGTTACGGCCTGCGGAAACACATTCAGGGTGTACACGAAAAGATACCGTTGCCTAAAAATAAAATCTGCGATCTATGTGGCAGAGGGTTCAGTGTAAGTAAATATTAGTTTTAATGACTTATACTTACTCTAATATAATAAAGAGGTTTTGTTTTGTTTCTTCGTTTGTGCCCTAAAGGCTCCTAAACTACTGAACCGATTTGAAAAATTCTTTCACTTGGGAAGCTACACTGTTCCCGCGGTATAGGCTACATTTTATCCGGTTCCGGTTTGTTGTTATTTTCCACTGGACGCGATGACTTTGATTCTAAAATCATCACAAAATCAAATCTGTTTCGAGGTTTTCGTGCTAAGATAAATACATTTTCTTCTTCCATTCGATTTTAATTATTTTTTCAAATATTGCCAACAGGCCAACAGAATATTGGTGAACCACCGTCGTACCCACACTGGTGAGAGACCGTTCAAGTGCGAGTTCTGTCCTGCCACTTTCGCTCAGCAAACGGCCTTGAAGTCACATCAGAAAACACAACACAAAAATAATATTTTATTAGCCAGTTAAAATGTTAGTATTGTAGCGGTACCACACCGCCATCTACACAGTGGAAGACGAACTATCCTGCATCGCGCAAGCAGTGTTTACATGCAAGTTGAACATATTTAGATCACCCCGACAGTGTTGGATAGTAGCCCACCGGACCTCTGCTCCCGTTACCACTCGGTGTGATGAGCTGTACTCTCTGCTCCAAACCTCCACAGTATGGGAAGTCCGGCTATCATTTGGACATCGTCAGCAGTCGTTATGGGTAGTCAGAAGCCAGTAAATTTGACAGCCGGTCTCTCTAAGGTAACTGGGTTGTGGAAGTTAGGCAGACGCTCCATGAAAAACACTGGTTCTCAGCTGCATACGGTTAGAGTGGAAGATGACCCCAATGGGAAAAGTCTATGCAGATGATGATGGGAAGCCTCACCGTGTAATGCATTCCGAGAGTAACCATTGCTTGGCCTCTCTATTTATTTTTAATCACTATAGCGGAGACCAATAAGAGCTCTCTAAGGTGATCAATCAGCTGCGGTACAGATACACTCATTATCCCCTCATTCTCATAGTCTGATGAGATGCCAATCGCGTCGCGACCAGAGAAAGATCACAAACAGAACCGATATTTACATGCTCTCAATATGCAACTCCAGGCTGCTTTGTAAAGAAATCTTTAAAACTACTAAGTAATATCGGCCCAACCTGGGAATAGAACCAGATACAGCGGTCACACCATATTACACCTCAAAGCATTGAGTAAGAAAGGATTGGCATACTCTAATCTTATATCTATGGTCAGCCCATGCTATAGCATTACAGTTTTCATTTAGTGTTGCCATTTTAGGACATTCACGAACAAAAATTGGTCATATTGAAACTGCACAAAGGATAAGTGGTTTACACCACAGCATGCTAGTCAGTTAATGTTACTTAGATTAATATGTAAATAAAACTGTAATTAATATGTTATTAAGTTGTTTTTTTTCTCCATTTCCCTGTTCTGGAGGGAATGAATATGAACTTATGAAGTTTTCAAAACAATCTGGAAATAATATCGTCGGTAACTAAAATAGTATGTAAGGGGTTCGATTAATGCTCAATCCTTCTCCGTGTGAGAAGAGGCCTGTGCCCAGCAGTGGGACGATAAAAAAAAGGCTACTTAAAAAAAAAAAAGGGGTTCGATCCATTTACGGCCGTTCCCAATAACCTATCTAACTCTGGATTTGCTTACCAGAGATAAGAATTTGACATTAGTTGTATGGGGTTAATGTCAAAATTCTATCACTAGTAAGCAAATCCAGAAATAGACAGAATATTGATTTCCGCAGTTAGTGAAATAGGCCATAAAACGATTTGTTTCTTCATAATTTTATTACAAATAACTTGGTAAAAATTACAATAGAACATCACAAGTAACAATTTTTGCCCAAATATCACATGATTGGGTATTTCATACAAAATTCTTACAGAAAAAACAAAAACAATTAGTCCAGACTTTCAGTCAACCTTATGAAGACAGGTTTTTGAAACATGGAAATCTATGAAACAATTATTTTAAGAACAGTCACAGTGTAGATTTGAGCGTGAAGTTATTGGAAGAGCATACTTTGTCCCTTTACCGCAAAACTAGTGCCAATATTAGTTTTACTAACAAATGACGCTATTCATATTTTTTACATGAGATTACTAACTGATTCTTAGCATAGATATTATCTTATTTTGTTAACCTTTTAACCGCCAGAGTCGGATTTATCCGACAAACGAATTCGGGCTTATTCCACCAGTCGGGTTTTTCCGACAAAAAACCCTGTGTTTTTTATTTCAATTTCTGAACGTATTACGATGTTTAAGCCTAAAAATCATTTTTTTTTGGAATGTTAAATTTCACGTGCCTGGCGCTGGGGGCACGCCAACTGAAAAAAGCTTGGCGGTTAAAGGGTTAATTAACTACACTGTGACATAAAAAACGTTAAAATTTAATTGTCCGCATAATTGTGACCAATTGCTGGAAAATACAATTGCATCAGTGTCTCATAGATTTGGACGTCTATTGGCATGAATAAACAAAAGATGATCCTTTCCATATCCTCATTTTTCTCTAAGAACTGACGAGCCTCCGTTAAGGCAATGTGGGCAGCTAAACGGTTAGGAAAACCGTAGATCCCCGTAGAAATACATGGGAATGCTATAGAGTTTATTTTGTGAGATGCATGGAAAGTGAGGGAATTTTTATAGCACTTTCGCAGCATTTCTGCTGATCCATCTTGTGGGCCTACCGTGTGTATTACATCTGTAAAAATAGAACATTTAATTAGGAATGTACAGAATTTGGTGCCAATGGGAAATCCCATTTAAAGAAATAAATGCATATTATTCAAAGAGATATGTTATCTTTATCCACTAGCACAAAAGGTTATCAATCATTTTGTAAAATGAGATTACAAATTATATAAATACCCACACACAGTTGGAAACAGAGAAAATTTAGTGTTTTCACCTGCTTCCTGACTTACTTCCTGTGCATATTTTAAATATTGGATTTATTATAGATTCCTAAAAAAAATTTTTACTTACATTGAGCTGGTAACTTATAACCACCAGATATCTTAGCCTCACCAGTCGGACAGCCACCAAGTGTGTTACATTCCTCCTACAAAATAGTAAATTGAAGGTTAAAAAGATGAAAAATCAGCACTTTTTGAAGGTCAATTTTACAAAAGACAGCCCCCAAAACGCCCGCCCTTCACCTCTTCCATGTGCTTTTACTGGAAGAAGAAATGGTGGAACAAACTCCCCAGCAATATAGTTAGGTTGAATAAGTTAAGAAATAATTAATCCAAGCAATAAAGTTATTTCACGTACAGTTGTTTTAGAAAACAAAATATTTGAGGAGAACTTGTCTGTTCAAATATAGTTTTGAAACAGACATTGTTTAATATATAACATTTCGTCATATTATTATCCAGTCTTACTTGAATGACAAGCTTTTTTTTTCAATATAAGGACATTTGATATGTGTTTAGTTTGCAGTTGTTTTCAGGTACAGACGCCAGCACATCAAGTTACCTCAATCTGTCAAATTTCTGCAATAGATTTTCAACCTTATCTCAATATAGGTAGGTTAATGTTTGATTGGTAAAATTTGACAGATTCGGGTACTATGACCTGCTGTTGTCTGTACATACCATTAAAAGCTGACTGGAAGCTGATAAGTTTAAGAATAATAAAGTTGTTAATAGTAGTTTACCTGTAGATATGGCCCAGCTGCACGGTGAATGGCTCCGTCTACACCCCCACCGGCTCTCAGCATTGAGTTAGCAGCATTTACAATGGCACCCACCTGAAGAAAAACATTGCCTTTAGCAACAATAAGTTGGTAAGAAAATTACAGAACTTTCTGTAAGCTAGGTTTTACAGAGACTGGTTAAGATTCACTCATGAAATAAGAATACTTACTTCCTAATTATGTGAAACTGTATTAAGAATGTATGGATGTTAATTAGTCTTTGCAAAAATTACTGAATGGCTACTTTTATCCATGTGCGGGAAGTGGGATACGGGTAAAACTTCACGCGGAAGCTAGTGGAAATATATGTTTACATTTAACCAACCTCTAGTTGTGTGATATCGCCTTTAAAAATAGATACTTTTTGAGCCAATGTTTTATTCTGGGCTGTATCTAAATTAATCTTCTTGAACTCTGTTAGATCATCCAGGGTAGGCTTTTGGTCCACGACGCCTTTGTTTCTTATTATGTAGTTGTTCCAAGGGTCAACCATATTCAGTGTTACGACTGTCTTATTGTCATACATTCCAGCTTTTTTCCTCTCTTCTGGAGTAAGGTGGAGTACCTTCTCTTTCTCAACTTTCCACTTCGGTTCTTGAGCCATTATCGTCAACGAATAGTAATGCGTCTTATAAACTCCGGTACTTTTACAAATGAATTGAATTTTACCAATAACTTTTTGCAAAGCCGGTGACAGCATTTTTTAGAGACGCACTTTGTGAAGTTGTCAATAGTGACATTAGTTTTAGTCGATACTGTTTGTGAGACAAAGCACTCCAAAACTTTTGATGATTGGATTAAGTTTTAAATTATCTAATTCAGAGATAAACTTAATAATTAAAAAGTCCAAAAAACAAAAAATATGAATTCCTGCAAGACGCTGGACAAAAATGTTGTGAAAATTCATTGTAACTTTCTTCTTGTAATTTTTTCAGATACAAAGTAAGTCGAGTCAAGTTCCATAACTTTGGCGACACGTGTGGCAGCTCTAAAGATCGATGCACTTTGACCTTGAGGGTTACAATTGCTCTAGGTTTACCCTAATTTTGGGGTAGCAAGGAAACGGGTAGCTAAGACCAAACATTGAATTATGTTTTGAATGTAGATTGAATTATGTTTACTAGTTTGTATTTTGTAAAAATATTAATTTTCTACACAGTAATATTTAACGCTTTACGTAATAGCACAGAATACCTACAGGTTATACAAATTCGGAAATTCTATTATTTGTGTGTATAATGCTTGTCTTATCATTACAATAGGAGGGCTGTGATATTTGGGTAGGTGGACAGAATCAATTCAATTATATTTTTACAATTTTATATTTCTTTAATTTCTTTATTTATAATTCCTGACATTTTATTCAATATTTACCCCTATTTTGGAGTTTTACATTTTGTACAAACTATTTACATGAACTAAGACTGTGCAGTTTAAAGTTTTCCAACTTTATCGTTTTACTTTATCATTAATGTTGTGCGTTATTTAGGGAGAACTTTATTTATATTGAAGTAGGCAACTCTGTTGTCAGAAGCCCGTCAAACGGGAAATCTCCACGTAACGAACGCGTGCGTGTATTTCCGTAGTTTTTCAATTCTGAACACAATTAAATGATTATATTTGTGGCTATGATAATATAGGACAATAACTATACAACAGGACTTTATTGTTTAGGCGTTTATTACATAAATTCGACCAGGTAAGTAAACAAGTTGTTGAGTAGTTTTGACACCGGTCTTTGTTAGGTGTGCTACACCTACAATAATATTCAATATATTTAATATTATTTTCTCAGTTATATTGCTAATTTTGTGGTATATTTGTTTATAAATAGTACTCGTAAGTTACCAGTAGTGGTGTTCGATGTGTATTTGCGAACTGTTTGACGTTACTGTGCATGAATGATTTGCCTGGCGATAGTGCATTTTTGGCACTAAATTGTCTATTTGTGTTGCAGCATGAAGGCTCTGGGACTTCTTCTGGTCGTCGTTCTAGCGTTAAGTGGAAGCGATGGCGTGGATAAGAATAATTTCAAGACATGCGACCAGTCTGGTTTTTGCAAGAGATTGCGTGGTTTCAAACCCGAAAAATCACAATATACGCTTAATTTAGACACGGTAGTCGTACACGGGAATGCCTTGTCAGCCGAAGTCAACACTGTGGACACATCAACACAGGAAAAAACTGTTTTGGTAATAACAATTGTTTATTTTTTATTTGTCTATGATTTCACACTTGCATTGGTAACTGGCTGTGTGCCAAGCTATTTTTGTAATAAACTTCTTTCGTGCAGTTTAATAGCTGGAATTTAACATAACATGCGTCATTTATTTTTCCAAAACATACATTCTTCTATGTAATATTCATGGAAAATTTCCTGAAAAGCAGTAAAAAAGTTATGAGAAACAAAGAAAAAATAACATTTCAATAGCAATTGTGTTCTTTGTACAATTGGTTTTTCTTTAATTGCCTGAAATACTATTTCTCCAATTAAGAGTTACATGCAATGTAAAATTATGATTAGCGATGTCAATCTCCAAAATAATGTGGTTAGATTTATTACTGAAGTGATAATTCCAGCTTGATGTGTTATCTTCTCAATTTATTAATTATATTTTGTATAAAAAATTGAGTATACTAATCCTTAGTCTGGATTTTTGCGGGTTACTTCAACTTTCTATTAAAAGCTCTTAATCCAACTCTCATCTACAAGCAATTCATTTGCTGTTTGTTAGAGATAAATTCATTATATCTAAATAAGAATAAGAATTTATTTTCCAAAAGATTACAATTTTTAAATTATCATTAGCCCCAAACTAGGCAAAGCCTGTATCTTGGGCGCTAATTTACAGACAATTTAATTTAATTTAATTATGATGTAAACTTAAATTCTCGTTATCTATGTATAGGTGAAAATCTGTTCAGTTGTTTTTGAATTTATCTTTATATCTATAAAAATAATTTATATCTATAGACAGGTCACAACATGACTTTAGACTGTTTTTCTTCGTTTTTATGTCATCTTGTGTGAGTAAATGATTTTATTCTTTATTTGAAATTTCTTTGTTTTGTCCACAGTGGCACTATGCCTTGAGGCTGTCTGCTCTTGCGGATGGCACCTTCAGAGTGGAGCTGGATGAAGCAGACCCCCTGTACCCGAGGTACCGGACGCAGTTGGCTCTCAAAGGGGAACCTAAGGCCGACGGGTAAGAATATCTATACTAATATTTTAAAGCTGAAAGTTTGTTTGGTTGAATGTGCTAATCTCAGTAACTACTGGTCCGATGTGAAAAAAATCTTTCAGTATTAGATAGCCCATTTATCAAGGAAGGCTTTAGCATACTATATGTCCGGGTGCACTGAGTAGTTGCCACGGACGCGGGTGAAACCGCAATAGTTTTTGCTGTAAGTGTATATGTTATGCAGAAAGATGTCGACATGTTATCCTTTCTAGTCTGTATATTTTGGATAATTTAGAATTTTAGACCAACCAAACAAAAAAAAAAGAGGTTGAACAAGAGCTTTTTTCCATAGCATTTTAGAATCACCTATTAAATTATTTTAACGTAAACAAACAGCATAACTTGGTTCCTCCCTCTAAAACAAATTAAAATAAGCATTGGCTCTTATTGGCATTTGATTTTAAAAGACATCCTCCCCCCGGTGCTCCCAACCTTGATTACATTCTTATCATATAAAACCCTTGTTCCAGCCTAAAACTGGTCTCCAACGAGAATGGCAAGCTGACAGTGACCAACAGCCAAGGTCACAAGGTCATCATTACAGCAGAACCACTGAAGTTGGAGTTCATCAACTTGGCCGGAGACGTGGCGGTGGTCCTCAACGACAACGGGCAGCTGGTCGTGGAACCTCTCCGAGTCAAAAAAGAAAGGATTGATGATGAAGATACTAATATTGTGGAAGTCGTGAGTCTGCTTTTGTGTTTGTTTCGCTTTAAGAGCCTTTATGCACTGTCATTATACTCTATACTAATATTCATAGAGGAAAGATTGTTTGTTTGTAACGAATAGGCTCCGGATCTACTGAACCAATTCAAATAATTATTTCACTATTGGGAAGCTACATTATCCCAAGTAACATAGGCTATATAATATCCGGGTACGGGCAGTATTTCCCACGGGACGCGAATGAAACCGCGGAAAAACGGCTAGTAAATGATATTTATTTTGCAAATAGGTTGAAATCAGCACTTTTACACGTCAAATTTTCGAAGTCGATATTTCCTATCCGACTATGAAACACTGAAGCAACTTCAAGGGTCATTCATAGTATGTTTTAAAGGTCAAAGGACTACATCATGGATGAGCAAACAAACCAGGAAAAACTGGTTGATAGTGATTTTAGGGGTGTCAATAAGATCTCTAGAAGAAGAGCTCGTGGCTAAGTCAAAGCCGCGCGGATCAATCGATCATAAGGTCAAGCAACGCTTGGCGCGGTCGGTCCGTGGATGGATGACCATCTTGTCATAACGAGTTCTTCCGTGTTTCGGAAGGCACGATAAACTGGTGGGTCCCGGCTGTCATTTGAACATCTTATTGGCAGTCGATTACGGATATGCAGAAGCCAGAAAGTCTGACAACCCAGTCTTACCAACGGGTGCCAGGTTGCCCGGGTAAACTGGATTGTGGAGGTCAGGCAGGCAGTCGCTCCATGTAAAACACTGGTTCTCAGTTGCATCCGGTTAGACTGGAAGCCGACCCCAACGTAGTTGGGAAAAAGGCTAGGCAGATGATGAATAAGATCTCCAGTTGACTGGTTATTTGTTTCTTATAGCCACCTTTTAAAGTTTTTGTAATAGTGTTACTATTTAAATCGGAATTGTTTAGTAATTAGCCTAGTTAAATGAACTGATTAATTGATTAGTCGTCAGTGCGTAATGGCTCAAACGGTGAGGGTGCATTGAGGCAGCGATTTGTGATGTTACTGCGAAGGTATTATTAGATATCATGATTGGGATGTAATCAAGGCTTATTCACAGTCTTGAGTACAACCAGCTAGTTGTTTTTATTTATTTATAATTATTACACAAGATATAATTTAATTTAATTAGAACAATTTCCCATAAGACGGGTTCAGCGGTTTTGACCGTATTGTTTTACAAATAAAGGCCATTCCCAATAACCTGTCTATCGGTGAATTTGCTTACTAGAGATAGAATTTTGACATTAGCTCCATACAAGTAATATTGAATTCCACAGTTAATCAGTAAGTTTACCTACTTCATAATTTTATACATGTATTTTTTTAACTTAATTTTAAATATTTTTTTATCACTTTTTTTTCTAAAGTCTACCGGCAAAAACTATTAAGCACATAAGGTACACGTTTCTTTAGAATTCTGTTAGAGCAGCTTCGGACTAGCATTCTATACGCGCGTACTTGCTCGACAAGCAAGTATGACGAAATTAAAGTCTCGACTCGCAGTGCATAGGCGTTAGAACATCAGCCTACCTCAGTCTGTCAAATTTCAACCTTATCACAATAGTGGAAGGTTAATGTTGGATTGGTAAAATTTGACAGATTCGGGTAGGTTGTTATAATATGTACGAGTTGTTCAGTAATACTTGTGGTGTGGTGGTTACCTATATGTTTATTGTGGTTTTTGTATGTATGTATGTACTGGTTGGGTTTCTTAGACTATTGTCTTATTATAAGATCTTGGTATTGTTGTTGGTATTAGAAACGTGTTCAATCTTACATACAAACATTGTAACGTTATATGGCTGTGATTTGTATTTTAATTGGTTACAATAAAATTTTGTTTGGAATTCAAGCAAAACCGATGAATTGACGTTGTGTAACTGAGGCATTCATTAGAAAACAAAGAAAACCACGGGAAGCATCATAGTCTTGCCTTATCTCAATATTACTTTGTTTCCATATTATTCTATCTGCCGTCATCACACAAGTTATTTCTTTTTGACATATCAAATTTCACACATTCAATTCATTTTTTTGATCGTCCCCATCCACTGGATCCGTCCACATTCATGCTCAAACCTTCATCTCAAGATGATCCATATTACTCCACATCAAATGCTCATACCACGACAGCCGGTTTTCACATACTTTTCGGTTACCGGTGCCACTTTCAAACTTCCTCATATATTGATTCCTTACTCTATCTAGTCACGTAATACCGTACAGTGCTCTTAAAATTCGAAACGTCGAAACTATGATATTTCGCAATAAAAAGTTTTTTAGTTACATTTAAATTGTAAGAAGTTTCGGAGTTAAACAAGGACATCAGAAATTACTTTGTGGGATATTATAACCGCCAATCATAAGATCACGCCTCATATTGAATGTTAACTTAGGTAAAACATGAAAAAACCAATTTGAATTTCCCGCTTCTAGTGGTCGCATTCACCTTAAACGATAATTACTAAGCCTGCCAGTATTGTCAAATTTGACACGTTTTAAAAATTCCATAAGACGTTTGAACGAAGGACTGGGTTAACCTGTGTGAACGACGAAAAATCGAATGTCCTTACCTAAGGACTCCTTACGGACTTCCCGGGTTTCAAATCTGTTGGCCACGTGGTACCTGTCGAGAGTTTATAAATATTTTTCCCTATTGAAAAAGTGCTCAGCGCCGCTAAAGAAGTTTTCACTTCAATAAATAATTAAGTACTTGACGTATGATATTGTTGATATCGAACAATAGAATTACCCATCAATAGCATACACATGTAGGTTACGGGGTCACCTATCTTTATGCACGTTCATTGTCATTCTTTATTTATCTGTTTACGTCAAA
Organism: Heliothis virescens; assembly: GCA_002382865.2. Lineage (NCBI taxonomy): Eukaryota > Metazoa > Arthropoda > Insecta > Lepidoptera > Noctuidae > Heliothis > Heliothis virescens. The sequence continues at coordinate 4,105,725 of NWSH02000571.1, forward strand.
GATAAAGTTCAGATCTTATCTTTTTAACCGACATCAAAAGAGGCGGTGGTTCTCGACTGTTTTTTGTCTTTGTTACTCGATTTCTATAAGACGCCTGGCATGGATGGATCTGGAAAAATCTTTTTTATGAAAGAGTTTACTTGCCGATTGTTTCCATTCTCGTCTGGTCAGGATCTGATGATGGAAACCCTGTAAGGGAGCAACGGGTAAAACCTTGAAATTGATTAGTAAATTGCTTTATGTATTCATCAGTTGCCGTGAATATTATTTATATAGAAGATAAATAGACTTTAGGGTTCTAGTTCACGGCACGTTTTTATCATGACCCATACAAAGCTACGTACGGTGAATTTATCGTAGGTTTTTACGGCAGAAAAACGTGTGAGCACAAGAGGCCTTATGCTAAATTTAAAAATGCGTCTCGGAGTAAAGCTACTTGGCAATTATCTTAAGATTCGTCTCATCCGCACACGCATCGCGCAATGTCATTGATCTCCACTTATCTCTGTACGTGACTGATAGACTAGTACATATCTATGCATTTCTAATGTTCACGATTTGTGCGTCAACTTCAATAACAATAGGAGATACACACAAAGCGAAGTTTTATTTAATTCAACGATTATACTACTAACTCGCCGTAATCACCTTGTAGGTTTTGTAAATATTCACAAAGCAGCCCGGAGTCTGGAAGTTAATGATTGTCTCGCTCCAGCACCTAATCTCTCTCCGGTCGTATCGGATTTCCGTCCCATCGGGCTATGAGAGTGAGGGAATAGGGAGTGCACCTGTATTTGCGCAAATGTACGTGCACTATACCTGCGCAGCTGGCTGATCTCCTTGTATGAGAACAGCCGTGGCCAACAAACAGCTAGGAAGTAGGATACCATTACTCCTCTAAGCAAAGTTGATAATTATGTTTTCAATTTATTAAGATAAAAGTAAAATTAATCACAGTATAACAAATTAGATGAGATTAAAGGCATCGAATAATGAAAATGTACTGTGTGCTTCCTTTCTAAGCACGTTTAATTAAGATGTAAGAATGTAAAATTGCGCGATGATTTGTCTCAAGATCGTCATGGACCCGAAATGCAAGTAGCTTGCGCACTATGCTGCTGGGCTCACCATAAAGTAAGTACCTATTTCTCCTCAAACTTATTGTCATAATTGAACACTGCGCGAGTGGTTACGAAGAAACCAATTCTAAGGTGTATGATGCTTTACTTCATCTGTCAGCCACATTCAAGCGTTGGCATCGATGTATAATATACCCACCAAAAACATAAATGTAAAAAAGGAAAGCCAAGTTCAATACAATGCTTGGTTGTGGGCTTCGCCGCAAAAAGAATGGAGATCTAAATGAGTACCAAGTTCTGTACAAAATCCAAATATGTATTTATAGGAACAAGATTTGACTTGGCCAGTTTTCATTACCACAGTTATTAATAAAATATATATAAATAATTTTTTTAATCCTGATAAAAACTGGCCAAGTCATATCTTGTTCCTATAAATACATATTTGGATTTTGTACAGAACTTGGTACTCATTTAGATCTCCATTCTTTTTGCGGCGAAGCCCACAACCAAGCATAGGTTTTGTATTGAACTTGGCTTTCCTTTTTTACATTTATGTTTTTGGTGGGAT
>NWSH02000571.1:4133758-4168740 GCA_002382865.2 Heliothis virescens
TTTTTCTGTTTGCTTCTTTACACATAAAAGTGGATCCGAAGTCAATAATAATCTACCTATTGCATATATCAACATAGCGTTCCTTTCTCGAGAACTTTCGCGTGCAGTTTCGCGGTATAAATGAAAATAAACGAAAATACTTCTCCAAGCCTCTGCTGGCTGCCTCTTCTGACAGCTGGCCAATAGGTAATAGGGCATTTTGATTATAACCGAACCATGAATTAATATTTCATGCATGGTAAGGCTGGCTAATCGGATGCCCCACTCCATCATAGGACTCGACAAACAATTTCACCAGTTTCCATGGCGTATTCTCGAAATATATCAATGATTATATTGAGATAGTTCCAGTTTAACAATTTTCTTTCATGGACGAATTTAAACTACGCCAAAACTGTGTTTCAAACACCTTTAATTATCTGACGTATCGCCATAACGGCTAAACTAGTGATTTTTCTAAGTAATTAAATTTTTCTTCCAAATTAGTTATTTTTTTTTTTGGGTCGTAAAGATATTTCCGTGTTACTATTTTTATACCCAAGGTACCAGGTGCCTCTAAACAACGAAAAACCGCACTTCATTACGTTTGAAAAAAAAATATATATTTTTTGTTCTGTCTTCTACATCCATATAAAACCCGATAACTTTTTCATCCGCAGCTATCCGCACCTAATTTAAACGACATTATTTACTCAAATACATACAGAATGCAATACCATTAAAATAATTACGCGATAAGAGGCGATAATATAACAAAAGGTCTAATGAATATCAAAACAAACTATTTTTTTTCTTTAATAAACTGCCTATTTTTAATGCTCTACAAATAGTATAAAAAAACGTTTTCCATCGTTTCAATATATTAATAGATATTAGTTATTACCTTAATTGTGAGATTCCATCATAAAAAAATCAGAAGATTTGGTATACACAACATAATTTCACTTTGTTCGACGTTAACTTTGAGAGCGCGGATAACGAGCTGTTCACAGTAAATAAGATGCTTAGCTTTGAACTATCCTCTCATGAGTATGTTGACAAGTTGGAAGTTTAAAATAGTATATTATTGTTACTAGTACTGTCCTTTATCTCTGTGACAGATTGATTTTTAACCTTCCGCCATTTTTTAAATTTGACTTTTGACCGGCTAGTTATTAAGAATCGACGTATGTGCGCAGCTGGCTGATCTCCTTATATGAGAACAGCCGCCGTGGTCGATAATCGGCTAGGACGCCATCATCTGACGTAACTTTTCTAACCAATGACCATTGCTACCAGGTTGGTGCTGGCCCGGTTCCTCATCATACTTGGACTTCTTCAACCCTGCTGCCAGCAAGTATTACTCGGAGAGATACCGGTTCGAGAACTTCCCTGGAACTAGCAAAGATGTGCACATCTGGAACGATATGAACGAGCCCAGCGTGAGTATTTTAGGGTTAGGGAATATTGCCCATAATATGTTAATTACCTTTTACCATTATATATTTTACATAATAAATAATAAAAAAAATCCCGTGCATCGGAGAGCACGTTAATGTCGGTCCTGTGCCTGATCTCTCTCCGGTCGTGTCGGATTGCCGTCCCATCGGGTTATGAGAGTGAGGGAATAGGGAGTGCGCCTGTGACTGCGCAAATACTTGTGCACTATAATATGTCCTGCGCAGCTGGCTGATCTCCCTATATGAGAACAGCCGCCGTGGCTGACAAACGGCTAGGACGCTATTATAATAAAAAAATAAACACGCGATCATCACGTGTTTTAGAAAATCCTCCCTACAAAATTTTCTTAAACACATGACGATCGCCTGTTTAACTTTTTTGAGGTAAAACCTTGAATGTTTATATTTAATAACACAGGTATTTAACGGTCCCGAGATCACAATGCCTAAGGACTGTCGCCACTACAAGCCGCCTCAGGACGGCAACGACGGCCTTGCAGCTTTCTGGGAACACAGGTAATAATACTCTTTATATTCATTCACGCAGGTATATAAGGTACTAGCTTCTGCCAGCGGTTTCACCCGCATTTCCGTGGGAACTACTGCGCGCACCCGGTAGCCTTCCTCGATAAATGGGCTATCTAACACTGAAAGAATTTTTCAAATCAGACCTGTAGTTCCTGAGATTAGCGAGTTCAAACAAACAAACTCTTCAGCTGTATAATATTAGTATAGATTAGTAAAAGGGTTTACAACTACACAATACGTGTATAGTTTTTCACAATGCTGACATTATAAAGGCAAAAATTTGTACAGTTTGCACATCCAGTTACCACCATCTGTCAAATTTCTGTAATAGATTTTCAACCTTATCACAATAGTGGACGGTTAATTTTCGATTAGATTACACACCTGAATATCATATAGGCATTTTTTTTTCTGGGTGCAGGAAGTTTGTCCTTTAGGCAGCGGGGTGAAACTAATAAATTGTTGTACAGACGACAGCAGGTCAACGTATACGAATCTGTCAAATTTTACCAACCAATTTTTAACCTATCCCCATTGTCATAAGGTTGAAAATCGATTGCAGAAATTTGACAGATTGTGGTAACTGGATGTGCTGTCGTCTGTACATGGCAATATTTTTTAAATTAGGTTCTCTAATTTGGGGTTGTTCCGTTACAGTTAAGATAGATTTTAGTAGATAATTTCCGGATGAATTTTTATACCTAATAGATTTATGATAAATACTTATCTTTCAGACATGTCCACAATGAATACGGCCTATGGAACATCCGTGCGACGTACGACGGTATGCTGCAGCGGTCTGACAACCAGTTCAGACCTTTCATTCTGACTCGGTCTGCCTTCGCCGGTACTCAAAGGTATGATATAATAACGTTTATATGTTAGTTATACATATTATGTATGTTAGTTTAAGGTATTTATGGGCCATAGTTGCCTGATAATAAAGGTTTAAATAAAAAAATAAAAATAAAATAAATATTTAGTTAGTAAAAATATAATTTATTAAAAAATACAGTTTCAAGGTTATGTATGCAAGTTTAAGAGACATATCTAAAATTCTAAATTGACTTTCAAAATTAAATGTGGCCAGGTGATTATCCTTAAGCAGGCCGCACACCAGGCATACATTTGTAACTCGATAATTGTAGCGCCACATTTGAAGCAGGACACATTTAACGCCCCCATATATTTGTTCGTGAGCATGCACACCTGGGAAACATTTGTAGCGGGTGCACTTTGTAGCGAGATGGTGTCCGCGCTACACGAATTGAAGATCGAACATGTTCGATATTTGTGTCGCGTTGGTTTGTAAAAATAAAAGACAACATTGAATTTTACGTTGAATTTATTGCAGAGGTGATGAGTAAACGCTCTTCGGCCGAAATACACTCTCTGAAGCGGGTATCTTGTTTTGGCTTGTGTGTGTTTTCATACATTCGATAATATTATCGAAACTTTTCTTCGTCAAAATTGAAATTCTTGCGAAATTTTGAAATTCCTCCCGTAAATTGTGCAATAATGTATTTTTTCTCATTAATCGCCACATCAAGAATTCGTCATCATCAGACGCTGATGTCGACATTCTAAAAGCGGTGCCACGCTACAAATGTGCGTCTAATGTGCGCATATACAATACATTTGTATTAAGTTGAATTGTAGCACAATGATTGTGGCAACACAAATGTTCGATGCGTGTAGCATGTGGCGCTGGTGTGCGGCCTGCTTTAAAATAACAAGATCCGTAAGTTTATTAATTTATGCTAGGAAGTTTATAAACTTTCGTAGGATTTTCTAAACGGGGGAAAAATTTTATTATTTTACGTCTACATTTTCGTAAATTGTTAAACTTACTGAACTCACTCGTAAAATAATATTCGATCTGATTGGTTGACTGTTACGTGTCATTTCTCCCTCCCCGTGGCCGCCATTGAAGTCTATGGACACCAGCATTGCAATTATGAACTTTGACCAATCAAAGAGCAGTGTGTTATTTTACATATTTCAAAGTTGCGTACATTTAAAAGAGCTTCTGTGATTGGTCGAAGCATATAGAATCTTACGAATAGAAATCCTTTAGTTTATTAATTTACCATGAGACGTCGGAAATTGATAAATTTACGAAAATGTGGAGGTTAAATAATACAATTTATCCCCCGTTTAGAATCTTACGCAAGTTTATAAACTTCCTAGTAAATTGATAAACTTACGGATCTTGTTATTTTCCGGTGAGAGACATATTAGTTTTGACTTACATTAATAATTTTGTTTTTTTTTTTTTAGATTCGCAGCAGTCTGGACAGGCGACAACGCAGCGGAATGGGGCTTCCTTGCTGTGTCAGTACCGATGTGCTTGTCGCTGGCTGCGGCCGGCATCAGCTTCTGTGGCTCCGATGTCGGAGGGTTCTTCAAGTACCCTGAGGCTGAGCTCATGACTAGGTGGTATCAGGTCAGTCTTCTTGTCATCGAGTGAGCTGCATGTTTATCACCTAACAAACCCTGGGGTCAGAGTTTTCTCAAATCCGCCTTACGGTCTCTGACGTGGAATTATAACTACGACTGCTATTGAGTACCAATCGAGGACGCCGGCTTTACGTGCCCTCCCAGGCAGGGGGGTGTAACACTGCAAACTTCCAAACTAAGCGCTTTTAGCCTAACCCTGGAATCGAACCCGAGACCCGTGGCACGGGCGGCAGTCGCGCTATGTGACCATTAGACCATCGAGGCAGTTAGAGAGGTCCGTGGGAGACAGATATTAATTTTCAACTTGGGTGCGTCTTAAGTGGGCGAATCGACGCGAACGCGATGCGAGACGTTACGAAGCGATTTCAAATATTTCGTCTTAATTTTAATTATCGTCTTAGCGTCAGCGCACACCAAGAGCAGAGCAGAGCAGAGCATTTACTGAGATTATTGAAAAAAATATCTTATGATTATTATTATACTTCGCAAAATTGAATACACACCCAAATTTGATGCTCGACCATGCTCGAGCAAGCCGACTGCGTGCTCGAGTATGCATTCTGCATGCGCGAGCGTCTAGCACGCTCGCGCATGCAGAATGCATACTCGAGCAGCAAACTGATCAAGCACACCCGCCGCCGGGTAAGCCACACAGAGACAGATAGAGATGGCTCGCGCATTGTCGAGCATGCCGCCTGCATGCGAGCAGCAGTTTCAATTTTGGTCGACCATGCGCGAGCATTTTGCAGTTCGGTCTGCGTTGACCCTTACTGTGCGTCACATATGTCATTTAATTTTTTTTGTAAACAAGAACAGGTTATGATCTTATAATTACAAGAAATGTTTGTTCGTGCTGTGTAGGCGGCGGCGTTCCAGCCGTTCTTCCGCGCGCACTCGCACATCGAGACGAAGCGGCGCGAGCCCTGGCTCTACGAGCCGCCCACCACCGCGCTGATACGCGACGCCAACCGCCGCCGGTACGCGCTCATCGACTTCTGGTAAGCCAATCAACTCTCTACATATATTTTTTGTTCATATATAGCCTTTTTTATAGTCCCACTACTGGGCACTGGCCTTATCTGGCACCGAGAAGGATTGAGCGTCAATACATAGATATGTTACCGTAAAATAACCATCTGATAATAATCATCTGCCTAGCCTTTTCCCAACTATGTTGGGGTCGGCTTCCAGTCTAACCGGATGCAGCTGAGAGTCAGTGTTTTACACGGAGCTTTTATTTCACCAGACTGCCTGTCTGACCTCCACAACCCAGTTACACGGGCAACCAAATGTAAGATCAGACTTTCTGGCTTCTGACTACGCGTAACGACTGCCAAAGATGGTCAAATGACAGCCGGGACCCACCAGTTTATCGTGCCATCCGAAACACGGAAGAACGCGTTATGACAAGATGGTCACCCATCCACGGACCGATTCGCCAAGCGTTGCTTAACTTTGTGATCGATCGATCCATGCGGCCTTGACTTAGCGACGAGCTCTTCCTAATAGTTAATAGTCATAACGGAAACAATATAATCCGTGTGCAGGTACACGTTATTCTACGAGCATTCGATCGACGGTCTGCCGGTGATGCGGGCGCTGTTCCACGAGTTCCCCGCTGAAGAGGATACCTACACCATTGACGACCAGTACCTACTCGGTATGTACACATTCACTATATATTTATATCAGTCTAAGGGCCTCTACCACCACCCTCGAGTAAAGTATTGATTAGTTACTTCCCAATTAGCGTTAATTGGCAAGTAAAACTTACGAGTATCTTTTACCAATTTCACAAGCGAAAACAAAGCTTCGAGTAACAACTTGCCAGTTAAGTGAATGATGTATCAAATTGTTCGTTACATTCGTTCAAAGCTACGTCAATTTAAGTAGCTGTCATTTGTCATTTCATTTCGCGTGTTATTTGTTGTTGTTGTATTTGATTCGGAAATTAATGCGTGGTTATAATTAACTATGGATAAAGTTAAAAGAGATAGAAGTGCAAACTTTTCATTAAATGAGAGGGACATTTTGGTTTCTCTTGTACAGAAATACCAAACTGTTCTAGAAAATAAACAGAGTGATGCTTCGACATGGAAAATGAAAGAAGCTGCTTGGAAAAGCATTGAAAATGAATTCAATGCTCGATCTGGTGGCACATTCAGATCGACTAAAACATTAAAAGTAAAATACGAAGGCTTGAAACGTACGGTAAGGAAAAAGTCGGCTGCAATACGCTCTGAGCTTTACCGCACCGGAGGTGGCCAGAACAAGGCCCCCACACTGGATAACGTAGAAGAGCAAATAAAAGCCATGATTTCTCTTAGTACTGACGGTTTGCAAAGTATTTACGACTCTGATATATTACCACAAACTAAAGAAGACCAAGGTGAGTTAAATTATTATTTGTTTAATTGGGAATCTGTATTGCGGGAATATACAATGTTTAGTTTTGAAGCTCATTAGGAATTCATAATTACTTAACGTAAATAAATACTTTGTTATAGACAACATTGATGATACCAAAGTGGCAGAATTCACAGGAATTTCAGTGATAGACACGGACATACCTGAGGTTGTAGAAAGTGAGACTACTCAAAACCGTAAGTATCTGTAGAACTGATATCTATAATCTACAATATCTACAATGTAATATATAAGTATTATGTGCTTGTTGTGCTGTATAGTCAATATTATATGGTGATAATTCTCTCTTGTCGGCTATTAAGTAATAATGCTATACTTTTTTTATTATTTACAGAAGTTCGATTGCTAGTTACTAATGAGTGTGAACCATTACAACCCACTACTAGTACAGACATAGTTCCTGAAGAAAAAAATATAATTACAGGAAACAAGGATGGTATGTATTGATATTGTTTTTGATATACAAACTTAAATTAAAAGTAACAAGAGTCATACATAAAAACTTTATATGCTTTACCCTGGTAAATTTCTAATTTTGGCTAATTTATAACAAACATTACATGAACATAATTATATATTCCTAACAGGAGTATGTAGGAGTTGTCTCTGCTATAAAAGTTTATATTTAAAATTAATTATTTTTGTTACAGACAATGCTTTGCTTGATACTCCAACAAGGAACATCATAACTCCATCTACAGCCAATAAAAAGTGGGATGTCACTAGTAGAAGGAATTTAAAATCCAGGAAACATCCTGCACTGATTGGTAAGACATAACATTAGGTTTATACACATGTATGGTCGGCCAACACAACACATCATGAAAGCTGCTCTTACTAGGTATGGAATAAAGGCACTCTCATGATTAGTGTTGTTACCTGTGTTGAACGGTCATATGTGTACTATTTCTATCTGTATTTATTTCACTTTACTTTTATTTTGTTTACAGCTAATGTACTGAAAAAAACACTATTTGATGAGCTGACTCAAGCAAAATTGGAGTTAGTTCAACTCCAAAAAAAGTTTTTGGAAGAAGAAATCATAGAAAAGATGAAGGTGTGGGAGTTCGAAGAAAAAGAACGCAAGAAGGAAGCAGAGTTTAAAGAAAAAGAGCGCAAATGGAAGGAAGAGGAATACAAATTAAAATTACAAAAATGATTAAATGAATATTATATATTTTTTATGAATATTGTTTGTTTTATTTATGCTCTATTATTATTAAGTAATGGTAAAAAATATTCTTGCACCAGTCTATTTCTAACGTCATTATTCAAGTCAGGACTCTGTGCTGCATTTTCTTCACCGGGCTCAGAATGTGAGTTGTAGTTGTCTTCAAAGTTGTTTTCATTCGCATCAATTGCAATATTATGTAGTACAAAGCAGGCAACAATTATAGCTTGTACACGATCTAATTTTAACGTTATCTGTCGCCTAAGGACAGGAAATCTATTTTTAACCACACCAAAACATCTTTCAACAGTGTTCCTTGTTCGTATGTGTGACTCATTATATAAATTTTCTGCGTGGGATGATGGATTCAGAAAAGGTGTCAAAAGGTATTGCTTTATCTCATATCCGCTATCACCAAGAAGCAAGCTGTCTCCAAATTGTCCACTTTCAAATCTTTGTTTCAAAAAAGAATTATTAAAAATAGTTTGATCATGAACAGACCCTGGCCATCTTGCAACAATATCCAAGCATCTTAATTGACTATCACAAACCACCTGGACATTAATTGAAAAATTAGATTTTCTGTTCCTATAATTTTCAGCCGAATCACCTCCTGAAAAGACAAGTGTTATTGAGTACATAAATCTTGTTCTAGGTACTGAGGTTAATAATATTAATAAATTATAATATTTTACATTCATGACAAAAGTCAGGGATATAACATACCGGGTGACTGTATTGTAACATGGGTACAATCTAAAGCTCCTATAACCCTGGGGAATCTTGCAATTTGATAAAAACCATCTTGTAGTGAACTCGTGTCGTCAGGGAACTTTATCGTAACTGGTCGTAACTGAGCGATAGCTTCAGTAACCTTCTTAACAATTCGGCTTGCAGTTGATGGGCTAACACCACAAAAATCAGCCGCACTTCTCAAGTAGGATCCCGTAGCGAGATATCTCAACGCTAACAATAGGCTTGTTTTTGGTGAAACTGCTTGATTTCTGAAATCAAGTTTTTATTCTTTAAATAAGAAGGTACAGACGACAGCAGGTCAACGTATACGAAGCTGTCAAATTTTACCAATCAAACAATAACCTACCCCTATTGCAATAAGGCTGAAAATTTATTGCAGAAATTTGACAGATTGTGGTAACTTGATGTGCTGTTGTCTGTACATGTACCTATAGGTACTGATGTAGGTTATTGACAGAACATCGCATTNATAACATTAGGTTTATACACATGTATGGTCGGCCAACACAACACATCATGAAAGCTGCTCTTACTAGGTATGGAATAAAGGCACTCTCATGATTAGTGTTGTTACCTGTGTTGAACGGTCATATGTGTACTATTTCTATCTGTATTTATTTCACTTTACTTTTATTTTGTTTACAGCTAATGTACTGAAAAAAACACTATTTGATGAGCTGACTCAAGCAAAATTGGAGTTAGTTCAACTCCAAAAAAAGTTTTTGGAAGAAGAAATCATAGAAAAGAAGAAGGTGTGGGAGTTCGAAGAAAATGAACGCAAGAAGGAAGCAGAGTTTAAAGAAAAAGAGCGCAAATGGAAGGAAGAGGAATACAAATTAAAATTACAAAAATGATTAAATGAATATTATATATTTTTTATGAATATTGTTTGTTTTATTTATGCTCTATTATTATTAAGTAATGGTAAAAAATATTCTTGCACCAGTCTATTTCTAACGTCATTATTCAAGTCAGGACTCTGTGCTGCATTTTCTTCACCGGGCTCAGAATGTGAGTTGTAGTTGTCTTCAAAGTTGTTTTCATTCGCATCAATTGCAATATTATGTAGTACAAAGCAGGCAACTATTATAGCTTGTACACGATCTAATTTTAACGTTATCTGTCGCCTAAGGACAGGAAATCTATTTTTAACCACACCAAAACATCTTTCAACAGTGTTCCTTGTTCGTATGTGTGACTCATTATATAAATTTTCTGCGTGGGATGATGGATTCAGAAAAGGTGTCAAAAGGTATTGCTTTATCTCATATCCGCTATCACCAAGAAGCAAGCTGTCTCCAAATTGTCCACTTTCAAATCTTTGTTTCAAAAAAGAATTATTAAAAATAGTTTGATCATGAACAGACCCTGGCCATCTTGCAACAATATCCAAGCATCTTAATTGACTATCACAAACCACCTGGACATTAATTGAAAAATTAGATTTTCTGTTCCTATAATTTTCAGCCGAATCACCTCCTGAAATGACAAGTGTTATTGAGTACATAAATCTTGTTCTAGGTACTGAGGTTAATAATATAAATAAATTATAATATTTTACATTCTTGACAAAAGTCAGGGATATAACATACCGGGTGACTGTATTGTAACATGGGTACAATCTAAAGCTCCTACAACCCTGGGGAATCTTGCAATTTGATAAAAACCATCTTGTAGTGAACTCGTGTCGTCAGGGAACTTTATCGTAACTGGTCGTAACTGAGCGATAGCTTCAGTAACCTTCTTAACAATTCGGCTTGCAGTTGATGGGCTAACACCACAAAAATCAGCCGCACTTCTCAAGTAGGATCCCGTAGCGAGATATCTCAACGCTAACAATAGGCTTGTTTTTGGTGAAACTGCTTGATTTCTGAAATCAAGTTTTTATTCTTTAAATACATGTAGGTACCTATAGGTACTGATGTAGGTTATTGACAGAACATCGCATTCAATCTTTATATCCTAGGTATATAATTCATAATTATGATTTGAAATAATACCAATCAGTAAACCCATTTATATAAGTTCAAATAATAATAAGTACCTAACTACTTACCTTTGCGTTTTAGAAATTATTTTATGTTTTATTAAGTGCAGAACTTTATTCACTCCATACTTCGATAAACGAAATCTAGCCAAAAAATCAGTTTCATCTAAGTTCGTAAAATAATCGACACGAAATTTAAATACACGAATCCTCGGTATCCGTTGCAGGGTAGAATAATCTAATTCATCCAGTTGATGATCAATTAAATCAATTAAATCCATTTTTAGACAACATTTGCAACAGCAGACTCAATTTAACTGACAAGTAAACACGCTAATTGGCAGACGATGCGGCAAGTAACTTACGGGTCAGTTTAATCATATGATTTGTGCTACTCGAACATTGTGAAAATCACACGTGCAGTTACGGGCGACTTTAAGTGGCGATTAGTCTACTCGATACTTTACTCGAGGGTGGTGGTAGAGGCCCTAAGACTATGGCCGTTTCTGTATGAAAACTAGACCTTATTATTCAACGAAATAAAATAGCTCTCAATAGCTTTCATTTATCATAACGTTTCATCATTGTTGAGCAATGTTTATACATAAACTGGGTCCAAAATTACTCTTTTACTTGTAAGTACTTAGTTTTGATACTTTTAAGATCGCAACTGCCTCGTTGGTCTAGTGGTCGCATAGCGCGACTGCCGTGCCACGGGTCTCGGGTTCGATTCCCGGGTCAGGCCGAAATCGCTTTGTGGGTTTTAGAAACTTTCACAAAGCAGCCTGGAGTTTGGAAGTTGGCGGTGTTACACCGTAAAGCCGTCGTCCTCGATTGTTACTCAGTAGCAGTCGTAGTAATAATTCCATGTCAGAGGCCGTCAGGCGGATTTGAGAAAACTCTGACACTAGGGCTTGTCAGGTGAATAAACCTGCAGCTCACTCGATAAGAAGAAGAAGATCGCATGATTTTTTGTCTGTCAAGACCTTTTCTTATCAGGGACTTATAGAAATATAGGGTGTCTCGAAGTATGGATCAAATGGAACAGGGGTGTGGACGAGGTCATTTACCATTTTTTTGACACAAAGTGGGTCAAATTTTGGACAAATTTTCATTTGTAACGACAAAAATTCCTAAATTATTTGTATTATTCGCAGGCGACAAACTGCTGATTCGTCCGGTGGTGGAGCCAGGAGTGTCGAGCGTGAAGGTGTACCTCCCCGGCGCCGCGTCGCGCACGCTGTGGTACGACGTCGACTCCTACCACGCACATCAAGCTAACGGCTACCTCACCTTCGACGTCACGCTCGCTAAGGTACAGTACTGCCCCCGATAGTTAAAAAGACGTATCTAACAGGGCTTTAAAATGGAGAAATAGAAAATGAAATGGAAAAAAAATTGAAATGGAAAAAATATTTATTTAATGTATGAAACGGAAAATCGTGAGCTGTCTTTGTCAAGCTGTCAAGGACAGCACACAAATTCCTGTTTCATACATCAAATATTTTTTTCTCCATTTTTTTTTTGTAAATCCACGTCCCATGAGAACTACTCCGCGCATTCGTTAGTAGCCTATAGCCTTCATCGATAAATGGACTATCTAACACTGAAATAATTTTCCTAATCGGACCAGTAGTTCCTGAGATTAGAGCGTTCAAACAAACTCTTCAGCTTTGTATTATTAGTATAGATTTAATATGAATGTGTGTCTGTTTGCTTCAGATCCCAGTGTTCCAGCGCGGCGGTACAATAGTTCCACGCAAGGAGCGCGTGCGACGTTCGTCCGCGCTGATGGCCGACGATCCATACACGCTTGTTGTTGCACTTGATGTTAATGTAAGTGAAATTATTATTTAACTGGTTATAATATAAAGAATTTTGTTTGGTATTTAAAACTTCAGATCATGAACTTGTCGAATTTGGATTTGATTATAATTTTGGATTTATTTGATTATGTCAATATTTATTTTTCCGATATTAAAACCTAACAATTAAGATTAAAAATAATATGTTTCTTTACAGTTAAATAGTCATAATGCTCTAGTATTTTCAATTGTGAAGCTATTTTTTCAAACAAAAAACAGTTAACAAGGTTTGTTGGCATAGAAAATAAATAGTAAATTATTTAACAACTTTTATAACGACCTCGTTGGCACAATGGTTACCATGCCGGACTGCCGAACTGTTGGTCCCGGATTCGATTCCCGGTACGGTCAACATTTGTGTGATGAGCATGTTTGTTGGCTGTGTTAAAATATGTATCCATATATAAAAATAAATATATAAGTACGTAATTATATAAGTTTATCAGTTGTGTTAGCACCCATAACACAAGCTAATTAATAGCTTACCATGGGGCTAACCGACCGTGTGTGAAAAGGTGTCTCAATATTTATTTTAAAAATTAACTTGTCGTCACAGGGCACAGCACAAGGCTCGCTGTATATAGATGACGGAGAGACGTACGAATACCTGAACAACAAGCATATCTACGCTAAACTGACGTACGAACCCAACGCCATGACTTACTCGTGAGTATTCACCTGATTTACATCTTCTGACAAATATTGGATACCAGCTTCTGTCAGCGGTTTCACCCGCTTTCCCGTGGGAACTACTGCAAGCACCCGGATAAAAATATATAGCCTTCCTCGATAAATGGGCTATCTGACATTGAAAGAATTTTTCAAATCGGACCAGTACTTCCTGAGATTAGCGCGTTCAAACAAACAAACTCTTCAGTTTTATAATATTAGTATAGATACAAGGTGTTCTAAAAATATCTGCCGCGGCTACAATGGGAGGTAGTGTTGTGTTTATAAATTATAATAGTGATTCTGTTGATAAAATATACGGTATATTTTCAAGGTTATTATTATTCTCAAGGTCAAATCGGACGCACCACTTTTATCATAAACAAACCTAAAAAAAAACTGATGAAAAAGCTCCTAAAACCATCCTTCTATAATTAATCTACACTTTATAAAACCTTACTAATTATTTCACAGATTCATCCACGAAAATGCTCACTACCCAACCAGGTCCTGGGTAGAGCGCATAGTGATTGCCGGTATCAAAACCCCGCCCAAAACAGCTAAACTACAACAGGGTGACAAACAAACATCACTACAGATGACTCTACATAGAGGCAACGATGTCCTAGTAGTCAGGAAGCCGGCTGCCAGTATGGCGCAACCTTGGAAAATCACCTTTAGTTACTAGATCTTAGAGGCTAATTTTCTTTACCCCCTTAAAACTCGATTTTAAAGCATCAGAAAGGTTTCATTCTACAGAAATTATTATCAAAGAGACAGAATTATTCTTGAAATGAAAGGATCAGATGTTAGAAAAAACGACTAATTAAGGTTACACGCAAAATAAAACTATTTTATTTATCGATATCGATAGTTTTGTCGCCTTCTAACCAGTTATAAATTACTTTCAATAGGTGAAATAGATGTATTTTGTGAATAGTTTTGTTATGAAAAGGGGGTAAAGTGTCTGAGTCGTTAATAATGAGTATATTGTGTTTAGGTTAAACGTTTGACGAAGTGATGAGATTGAATTTGGTATGGAGAGTGATTTTGAAATGAGGAGGACACCGTTTTTCAACATTGAATAATAACTAGAAAAACAGGATGATATTTGACACATTTAAGTATTTTTTTTAGGCCAATTAAATGGTCATTTGTAAGAACTTTTTCAAAGTATATCTCCATGCTTAAATTAAAATGAAATAATGGTAAGGTTGACTAGATGTGAAGTTACAAGGTCGCAGTTAGTTAAGGTTTCACTGAGTATACTCATTATTAAAACTTATTATATATTTAGTTTAATTATGGTTTGACTGCGAATAAATACTGCAATGAACCAACTCAAAAATCCTGAGAGCTTAGCATTTAGTTTTTGCGAAATAGAACATTTAATACTACACAACAATAAGAACATTTTGTATGATTCTGAAAGTCACACAAAGCTTTGTGTCATCAAAAATGCTCGCAAAAACTTTTGTTTAGGTCTCTAAAACGATATAAGATTCTAAGAAATATTTCATTTTCATACTGAATTAATAAAACGCAGTCAAAACATAAGACAAATTGTGTTTGGTTTGACACTGTTTATTGAATTTATTTTATGATAGCATTCACGTCGAATGATACATACAACGTAGTAACAAGACTGATTTTCGCTTATGACAGGGACGACATAATTATTATGGAAAGAACACTTTGTGTTTCGAAATATAATCTCATGACGTCATGAAACTACGTCATAAAATATGGCGTCGAATTCATGGCATTACTCATAATATAAAACAATGTCGCTTTCTCTGTCCCTATATCCCTATGTATGCTTTTATCTTTAAAACTACGCAACGGCTTTTGATGCCGTTTTTTTAATAGATAGAGTGATTGAAGAGGAAAGTTTATATGTCATCGTGACATACATTAAATAGCGGAGAAATACTGTTATTTTGCATTGTAATACTGTGAAGCCGGGGTGGGTCGCAACACATAATATATTTACATTTAAGTCAATAAACAGAGTCAAAACAAAAGCGACTTTATTGAAAATACAATAAGGACAAGATTTCAGTGTATTGTGACAGTGATCAGTCATTTGTTACACAAACAAGATTTTGCTGAACTGATCGAATTAAAATCGATACCCAACACTATGGATTTAATCGATATGAAAAATAGTATCGATATGTTAAGCAAACTTTGTTTTAGTAACTTCACAGATAATTATAAAATAGTTGTAATTATTAGTACACCTAGTGTATTTCCATCGCTTCGTAAGATTTTAAGTACCTAATTGTGTGTTTTTACTTATTCATAATTATTTTAATAATGCATCCTATTATCGACATATTTTCAAGATTTTGTTAGGTAGAGTACCACTCTAGCTTAGTGTCGATTTAGTTGAGTTTTGAGTGTTATGTCACCTCTTGGGAATTTGCGAAAATAATTAAAAGTAATTAATGCGTATCTCTAATGTATTTTCGTAGGTAAATATTGTCAAAGTTCACATGAAATAATTTGAATTGTATTACGTGGATTTGCACTATTTCTGTCGATATACCATGATTTGTAAGTCCTGTTTTTTCATTAACAATATTTTCAAGTATTCGCATGTCGACAATTTTTATCGATAAATATATCACAATAATATTGGTACTCAAAAATGTTATATTATATTGTTACGACCAGTATGTATTATTATATTCCATGTCATAGGTTTTAAAATCAAATTGTATCATTACATAGCTAATTTTGAACGTGGTTTAAGCCACGGGTGTGTCAACTTTCTAACGGGTAAGAGGTAACGAGTAATTTTATCGTATCTATGTGATAATAAAAGAATTTTCATAACTTATTGGTTTTTATTTATACATCTCTTTCTGTCAAACGTAAATATTCGTTTGTAAGTTATTTGCGGTCTTGGGTCTTAGGGTCAAGAAATTAATTAAGTGCGAGTCAAATCATCACCAACAGCCCCTAAGTTATGGGATCCTCTAACAGGTTTGGGGCACCGTTAGAAGATGGTTTGGTTTTCACCAATCGTTAGGGTGAAACTACATATTATTTAGGGGCTGGATAAGGAGAGCTTTAAATTAAAGAATACGGGATCCTTAGGTGGCAGTAAAGGGGATCTTGGTAAAACTAGGCATCGGACTCGCACACCGCATAATGCGGCTAAAATAGACCTCCAGATTGAATCTATTCTCGAAGATCAGCCAGCTACGCAGGACGGACATATTATAGTGCATAAGCATTTACGTAGACTCAGTTGCACCCTATTCCCTCGCTCTCATAGTTCGATTGAACGGCAATCCGAAACGACCGGAGAGAGACTGTCAAATTATCATCAGGTAGGACCACTCTCGTTATACGTGCGAAAGAGAAAGTTCTTAGAAAACGGCTGCTTTGTGTAAGTTTATTATAAGGTGTAGTCGGGCTTCGTGTCCCTTCGTCCAGCATACTCACCATGGAATCCTGATATTTCATGAATGTCAAAAAACTGTTCTGAAATAGTGCTAAATAGTGCCCAAAGGAAAAAAATAGTGCTCTTGTACTTGCGAAGTTATAGCCATAGTTCGATGAGTATGCTGGACGAAGGTTTCGCCCAGCATACTCACCTCCGTCCGGAGAATCTGTATACGCTTCAAACATAATTCATACTTCAAAAAATAGTTCCCAAATAGTGCCAAACGGTGCCCAAAAAGAAAAAACAGTGCTCGAATAACTTCGGAGTTATAGGCTTCGTTCAGTGAGTATGCTGGGCGTAGGTTCTACGCCCAGCATACTCACCTCAGTGCGCGAATATCGAACGAGCTATAGGTACAATTTACGTCTCAAAAAATTGTGCTTGAAATAGTGCCCAATATCAGTCCAATTTTTGCTTGACTTTTGACCTAGAAAACCATTAAATTTGATTGTAAACTTCTACATACATTACATTGAGTACAGTCGAATACAATATTATTAACTTTCTTTCTAACAATTTTTGTCTTGTGTAAATTATTAATTGTCTATGTAAGGGAGTATTTACTTTAGAATCGCAATATTATTAATTACACATTATTTTAATAATACTTTATAATAATATGATTAAGCCTTCGCGCGTCGCATGGGACCCCGGTAGCTAGGAACAATGATTTTATATATTTTGTCTAGATCACGGCGCTTGAAGGATTAAGATATCAAATGAAGTAAATCATGCATGAAAAATAAAGTTGCTGTTATTAATGCTTACATTACAACTGACAAAATTATTCAAAATAATCATTTTCCGGATCAAGGACGGTACCACAACGTTTACGGAATTGACCTGTATTCCTCATGTGATAAAGTTCAATATAGTGTGGCAGTAATGGATGCACGTACGGTCAATAGGTATGGGGCTTACGACGCGCGGCGCCCGCGACGCAAATGAATATGTTTATGTTTAAATACTAGATGGCGCTGCCCTAACATCTTACGATTATTAGACAAGACTGATCTGTATTTTGAAGGTGATAAGGGTCCATTTTGTGTCACAAAGCGACGCGCGGCGCCCGCGACGCAAATGAATATGTTTATGTTTAAATACTAGATGGCGCTGCCCTAACATCTTACGATTATTAGACAAGACTGATCTGTATTTTGAAGGTGATAAGGGTCCATTTTGTGTCACAAAGCGACGCGCGGCGCCCGCGACGCAAATGAATATGTTTATGTTTAAATACTAGATGGCGCTGCCCTAACATCTTACGATTATTAGACAAGACTGATCTGTATTTTGAAGGTGATAAGGGTCCATTTTGTGTCACAAAGCGACGCGCGGCGCCCGCGACGCAAATGAATATGTTTATGTTTAAATACTAGATGGCGCTGCCCTAACATCTTACGATTATTAGACAAGACTGATCTGTATTTTGAAGGTGATAAGGGTCCATTTTGTGTCACAAAGCGACGCGCGGCGCCCGCGACGCAAATGAATATGTTTATGTTTAAATACTAGATGGCGCTGCCCTAACATCTTACGATTATTAGACAAGACTGATCTGTATTTTGAAGGTGATAAGGGTCCATTTTGTGTCACAAAGCGACGCGCGGCGCCCGCGACGCAAATGAATATGTTTATGTTTAAATACTAGATGGCGCTGCCCTAACATCTTACGATTATTAGACAAGACTGATCTGTATTTTGAAGGTGATAAGGGTCCATTTTGTGTCACAAAGCGACGCGCGGCGCCCGCGACGCAAATGAATATGTTTATGTTTAAATACTAGATGGCGCTGCCCTAACATCTTACGATTATTAGACAAGACTGATCTGTATTTTGAAGGTGATAAGGGTCCATTTTGTGTCACAAAGCGACGCGCGGCGCCCGCGACGCAAATGAATATGTTTATGTTTAAATACTAGATGGCGCTGCCCTAACATCTTACGATTATTAGACAAGACTGATCTGTATTTTGAAGGTGATAAGGGTCCATTTTGTGTCACAAAGCGACGCGCGGCGCCCGCGACGCAAATGAATATGTTTATGTTTAAATACTAGATGGCGCTGCCCTAACATCTTACGATTATTAGACAAGACTGATCTGTATTTTGAAGGTGATAAGGGTCCATTTTGTGTCACAAAGCGACGCGCGGCGCCCGCGACGCAAATGAATATGTTTATGTTTAAATACTAGATGGCGCTGCCCTAACATCTTACGATTATTAGACAAGACTGATCTGTATTTTGAAGGTGATAAGGGTCCATTTTGTGTCACAAAGCGACGCGCGGCGCCCGCGACGCAAATGAATATGTTTATGTTTAAATACTAGATGGCGCTGCCCTAACATCTTACGATTATTAGACAAGACTGATCTATATTTTGAAGGTGATAAGGGTCCATTTTGTGATACAAAGCAATCGAAACGAACAAGCGCTTCTCAGTTTCTTTGTTTAGCAATAAAAATGTTTTTTATTGCTAAACCTTTCATTGATGAAACTATTGGAAAGAGTTTTAAAAATTTGTATAACTATGTCACAGTACTAGTTTTGACTGGTTATAAGTTTTGCCTGCAACATATATACAAAAAGAAACTGTATAATTTCCTTTTTACAATTTTTCAAGATATTAATTTTATTGGCTGCAAATGACTGTTTTTATTCAGACAAACACACAATGCAATGAAGTAATAGACTTCATTTACGCTTAAAGTTTCATTCATTTATTATTATTTATAAAATATATAATAATGCATTTAATCGAAAGTTTTTGACATGTGAGAAAATACCATAATTATTTCCAATAACATGAAGTCTACAATTAGAAAGTTTAATATTTTTGTCCAAAAACATGTGTCGACGACTGTACCCCATTTTACGTTAGTATGTAGAAGTTTACAATCAAATTTAATGGTTTTCTAGGTCAAAAGTCAAGCAAAAATTGGACTGATATTGGGCACTATTTCAAGCACAATTTTTTGAGACGTAAATTGTACCTATAGCTCGTTCGATATTCGCGCACTGAGGTGAGTATGCTGGGCGTAGAACCTACGCCCAGCATACTCACTGAACGAAGCCTATAACTCCGAAGTTATTCGAGCACTGTTTTTTCTTTTTGGGCACCGTTTGGCACTATTTGGGAACTATTTTTTGAAGTATGAATTATGTTTGAAGCGTATACAGATTCTCCGGACGGAGGTGAGTATGCTGGGCGAAACCTTCGTCCAGCATACTCATCGAACTATGGCTATAACTTCGCAAGTACAAGAGCACTATTTTTTTCCTTTGGGCACTATTTAGCACTATTTCAGAACAGTTTTTTGACATTCATGAAATATCAGGATTCCATGGTGAGTATGCTGGACGAAGGGACACCGGGCTTCTTCCGAGTTTTAAATGAAAGACGATTATGTTGTAAGTAGACGTATAATGAATGCGCACACAACAACGGTATATAACACAGTGCAGCGAAAAAAGTAATAATAACAAAGGAACTTGATGGGATAGGATGCTCACTGAGTACAGGCTCTAGGCTATATACTTATCTCCTATTGGTCGCGGCCGAATCGAGCCGGCGCGCGTCTTATTCTGGCAATTGAGAAGGGCCGCGCTATAAAGGTGTTTAGAACCTACTTACAGAGCGATTTCTGCTGGACTCGAGAAACAAATCGTATAGAAAACTGTCCTTCGTGCTTGTTTCTCATTCCATAGTCGTCAATAACCAAAAGAAGAACTTATTTGGCAATCAAAGTTTTAGGAAGCAAAGATAAATAAAAAAACAATACTCAATCCTTTGCTGTCACTTTTGATCAGAGCGACCAAGAGACATATCGCTTTAAAAATAAATGTTTAACAATATTTTAATGCAAGAATGCCTCCTAGAAGAAGTGACGCTTACGAAGACCCACTCGGGAAGCTTAGGGGGGGAAGATTGAGCACATTGAGCAGGGCCGGTCACAGGTCAACACAGGATAGAACTGAGAGATACGTGACGGTAAAGGAGCCGCAAATAGAATGGAGCAATCTAATCTTCCTGCCGTTTCACCCGGTCTTCAAAATGTTTGTAATTACCGTGGTCCTTATAAAAGTTATGCTGGTAAGGTCTTTTGATAATTTCGTTTGACAAATAGTACAGATGTTTTGTTTCACGAAAGCTGCTGAGCCTTACTTGTGTGTGTGATGTATATTTCAATGGAAAATAACAAGATTCGTAAGTTTATCAATTTACTAGGAAGTTTATAAACTTTTGTAGAATTCTAAACGGGAGATAAATTGAATTGTTTTTCCTCCCGATACACATTGCTCAGTAGTGGTAGATTCCGCTTTTGTGAAATCATACATCTACATCATAATCATACATCATCAAAAAGTCTCGTACTAGCTGCAATTTGATACAGTCGTGTTGCTGACGCGTTAAATTTATTTAACACAAATTGTTATAGCGCGGCGCAAGCCGTTGCTCGTCGTTTTTAATCGCCATGAGTGAACAACTTGTGGCGAATGAACTGCTGGCGTTCCTGCAGCAGAAGCTGGACGTGATGGACGAGGTGTCCGCTGTCCAGATCTGCGCAACGAACTTCAGCGAGGATGACATCGCTGCTTCCAAGCTGCTGCTATACCGGGTGCTCAACAAGAGCGACCAGATGGTGTCCCGCCGGCGTGACGGGACAAAGAAGAGCATCCAAGACATTATCACGCTGCTAAAGGAGACCGATCCGGACGACGTGCCCACGTTTGTGGCGAAGGATCTGAATAAGCTCCCGCCCGTCACCTTCGACCACGTCGACGTCACAAGCCTTTTGAAGGACATCGTCTTTCTGAAGGCAAGTCTTGCGGATGTGCAGCGGAAGTTGGATGCATCCCAAATTACTGTCGCTGATTTGCGCAGCGAACTCAACGAGTTGCGTAAATCAGCAACGGTAACTGGGTCACCGGCGGGTGCATCGAACGTGAACATGCGGCGCGGAGCGTTCCTCGATCTATCGGGTGCAAGTTTCGCGTCAGCAGTTTTGTCGCCGTCACCGCGGTCGCCGCCGAATGCTGAGCCGGCACAGTGCGCGCCTCGTGCGCCCCGCTGCCCCGCTCCCGTCCCTGTGGGGCCTCCCCGCACCGCCGCTCGACCGCTCGACCAGCTGCTTGATTCTGCAGCCTCGACGCAAGTTGTTCGTCGAGATTATGCCAGCGTCGCCGGTAGCACAGTTAGTGCTACAAAGGAGCCCGTGCCCGTAAAGGGACCGAATCGGGCTGATAAAGATGGATTCGTGACGGTGCAAAGAAAGAAGCGCCGTCGGGGAACGAACAAGAATCGCTGCGGCACGGCTCCTGCGGAGCCCGATACCAAAATTCGTGCTGCAAAGCCGAACACCCCCATGTACATCTCCCGCCTACAGCTGCAGCTGCTGGAGTCGCGCCATAACGCCAACTTCAAGGCGTTCGTGGTGCGAGTGCCGACGTGTTTCCTGCACCTCGTGTTGGACGAAAACTTCTGGCCACAGGACGTGGTGTTCCGTCGCTTCCGCGGACAAGTGCCACTCGAACGCACAGTGACGTAATAGTGCATAGGAAGTGTTACTAACATAGATTTAAGTTTATATATAAGTACTAACAAGTTGTGTATTTTATAATATATATGTTAGACTATAAGGTATATATCTATGGGCCAATGTAGCCTGAAAATAAAGGTATTTTGATTTGATTTGATTTGATTTGATATATACCAGCAGCTCTTTCGAACAATCCCGTAACCACAGCAGGGCTAGGCTCTAAAGGGGACTCACTGCCATTACTCTGACATATGATATCTATCTTTGCTATTTATTTACAGGGCCCCATACAAGCGGTATATCCAATAGTGTATTGCAATGATGTGATGGATTACCACCCAGTTCTTATTTTTTTCAAATACACTTACTGGTATGCTTGTGACTTCATTTACGGAATCGACACTTTTCTTCATATAGTACATAGGTAAAGTATAAATACTTATTCATTACGCTTTTTTTCGATGGGAAATCCACGGATGATCCCTCCCGCTGTTGGTGCAGCGTGAGGGGGTGTCAGATTTTTACTAACTAAAACCCACTGTTTTCCTTCTGAGCCCTTGAAGAAATCTGGGTTGCGGTAACTCTTTCGAACAATCCCACAACCCCGACAGGCCCTAGTGGACCCCAATGAGGTTTGCTGATTCACTTTAAGAAGCGCGTGGAACAAAGCGCGCCGCCGCCACGGGCCTGTCGTGTCCTAAGAGACGAATGGACTATGAGCCACCCGAAACTCACCGTCTAAAGACGTTGGGTGTCATCTCCTGACACCCGGCGCTCGTGGTGTCTTATACGTCCACCACAGGGCTGGGTTCGAATTCTCAACTACTCCGCCAACTCCCTTTCTAGTGTAACTGCTTTAAAGAAGGTGGGGACTCGATGCCAGTATAGTTGCGTGCCCTACTTATTCACCATCTGCCTAGTCTTTTCCTTATTATGTACGTTGGTGTCCACTTCCAGTCTAACTGGTTGCAGCTGAGTACCCGTGTTTTACATGGCGCAACTGCCTTTCTGACCTCCTCAACCCAGTTGTCCGGGCAACTCGATGTTCTTTAGTGAGACTGGTTGTGAGCTTTTGGCTTCTGACTACCTGTTACGACTCACGACCGTCAAAGATGTTCAAATGACGGACAATTCCGAAATGTGGATTGGATACCTATTATTGCTTAAATACTATAATAGTTTGTATTTACTTTTAGGCAGGTCGCAGACAAAGCAATGAGACGAGAATATTTACAAAAATCCGCCATATTGTTGCTGTGTGATATAATATCGTTGATACCGCTTTGTCGCTTAGCTATGACGGATCCCTGCCCAGTTCCTCAACTGTGGCCTAACATACTAAAGTTTAATGAGTTTATCGTGTGAGTATATAATATGTCTTTAAAAATAAAGCCTATCCGAAGCCGCGTCCAAATCGGTACCACAGGTACTCACATAAGATAATCAAACTTATGAGTTACTACCTTCCGCCAGCGGTCTCCGTTCCATGGGAACAACTCCACGCACCCGGGTAAAAAGCTTCGATAAATGGCCTATCTGACACTGAAATATTTTTTCAAAACGTACCAAAAGCTCCTGAGATTAGCGCGTTCAATGGGTTTTAGAAACTTTGACAAAGCAGCTCGAAGTTGGTGATTGATTTACCCGTGCATCGGAGAGCACGTTAATGTCAGCCTGCGCCTGATCTCTCTCTGGTCGTGTCTAATTGCCGTCCCATCCGCCCATTGCCGTCACATGAGAATGAGGGAATAGGGAGTGCACCTGTGTCTGCGCAATTTTTTGTGCACTAGATATAAACTATAACATGTCCTGCGCAGATAGCTGATTTCCATAAATGCAACAGCCGCCGTGGCCGACAATCGGCGTTGGATGCCATTATTATTATTATAATAAATGTTTTATATTTTCAGCGTTTATAGAATTATAGAATACTTTTCTGTAAAATCGACGCATTCATACCCACTGCTTCTGCTAGGCTATGGAATTGTCATGTTTGTGACTATAAACTGCGTGAGTTGTCTCTGGTTGTTGGCAACCCATGAAGGTTTCTGTGATTATTGTAATAATCCCTATGTAGATGTATACTACGACTGGCGAGCTTTTATATGGCATAAGGTAATAAATAGGTCATCACTTGACCATATGATAATACAAATTAAACGTAGTAAGTCACTGTATGTCCCCTAAAGTATATGATTATTTCCATTGATTTCACTCGCGTCCCATGGAAATGATAAAAGCCTACAATTCTATCTCTATCTAAACTAATATAATGGAGAGAAATATTTTTTGTTTGTTTGTATTCTAAAGGCTCCGAAACAACCGATTTGAAAAAATGTTTCTCTGTTAGGAAGCTAGACTATCGCCGAGCAACATACTTAGGCTATATTTTGTCCAGATACAGGAAGGTGTTTCACAGGCGTGCGGGTGAAACCGCAGAAAACAGCTAGTAATAAATAATGGCGGATGTCAAATAGTATCAGCTAACTTTAATTCTTGATAATATATTTTCAGCTCAACGAAACCGATGAAGGATACGCCACGTTTGTCTACGGCGCCGTTTTCGTATTTTCATTTGCAATAGACTCTGATTCGGAAGAGATCAGGCCTTCAGCTATCACGGAGTTCGTTATGGTCTGTTTGTTCATGGTGGTCGGCTACGTATTGGTCAATTTTATTTTTGTACCAAAGGCTTTCGCGGAGTCAACTTTAAGATTCCGTGACATCTATGGCAAATATTTACACGTAAAAAAAGTGATTGAGGAGACTGAACGTAGGAATCCTACGGATAACTCGCACAAAGATGTGAAATTTTATTATAAACTCTTGTGGGAAAAGCGAAATTGTATTACAACCACTCCTCAGTTTATATTCACCCTTCCTAGATACTTACGGGTTGACGTAAGGCAGGATCTGTTCTGGCCTTTATTTTATCATAGTCCAACATTGAGGAAGACGAGCCACCCATTCCGACGGTGGATAACAGAGGCTACAGTTATAGATTTCAAACTGCCAGGTGCAAAGTTCTTTACAAATAAAGAATCCCATGGCACTTTATACTATTTAAAGTCTGGTATAATTCAATTCATATCGCTTGATGATGGCGTGACTCCGATCCTCTCAGTGACCAGTGGATCTGTATTTGGAGATGTGAGTTTTATTGTCCCCCACAAGAGGAGAAAGATTTTGGTTCGGTGTCTCACGTATTGTGAATTTTATTACATCCCAAGAAAAAATTTTATAATAGCACTACATAAATACCCATTCGATCGGAAAACGATTATGCGGGATGTTAAAGGCAGGTTAGATCATGCAAAGGGTTTATTTGGAAATAAAAAGTTAATAAGAGGACTGGATAGGAATGAGGATGAAGGCATATTATGGATTAAAAGACGTTGGTGGGAATTATACAATATTATTGATCACTTCACTCAAGCAACTGGTGAACCCAAAGAGACTCTGAAGGGACAGCTCCCCCGTGACGAGACAGCGTTCCATTGTTCTAAATATATCGGGCAACTGGTGTTGTGTAATAAGACAGAGCTGCAGATCTCTTCGATGTTCACCAACTCCAAATTTCCATGGATTGTGAACCCACGCTCCCGCTTCGGTCTCGTGTGGTATCGAATCGTCAGCTGCACCGTTCTCTTCGTGCTGTTTATTCATCCACAGTGCTTGGTATTACCCAAAATACCGATGTGGTTTCAGTTTTTTTCATTTTGGACTGACACGATATATGCTATCGACATAGGCGTGTCACTTGTTACAGCAGTGAAGAAAAATGAAAGTGTCACAAATAATTTTGCGACTGTTGTATTTGAACGCTTCAAGAGTTTAACTTTTATGCTTGATATGTTATCTACAATCTGGTTTGAGGACATTTTTGAACTTTGTGGCGCACCACAGTATTATTATACCCTTCAATTTAATAGACTTATCAAAGTTTACATCCTATTTCACGGAGAGTATTTAAAGTTTAACATTCGAAGGGACCCTGCGATAGACGTTTTCAAACAAATTATGTTGATTTATAGTGCGTTATTCTTCATATGTAGCCACGTGGTGTTCGAAATCATGAATTACTTCCCGGACCTGACAATGGTATATTACTATGGAGAAGTGTTGTGTTCCAAGGCACTTCAAGTCAATTGTACTCAACTGGATCCCATAGCCGGAGTTGCCATTTCGTGGGCATTTGAATGGATTTATTCTGAAAACACTCCCATGACTCTGCTAGACGTTTATGTAATGGTTACGATTAACTTTATTTTCTTCGTTGTGAAAGTTTATTGTAAAGGTAAATATACATCGCACTTGTTTTTGACACACAAGGAAGTGATTAAGTATCAACACTTCGTAATTCACCTCAAGTCGTACTATCAGCACTATAGAATTCATCAGGACTTAGTCAAAAGACTGGATAGATATCTTATATGCCATTGGAGGTACTACAAAGGTACAGATGTGATGAAGCCGAATACTATGGAAAACGAAGCGAGAGATATATTTTGGAAAGCGCAAGGCAATTTGTCTATGGCGATCATCGGCGGGTCTCGGGTATTCCTGCATGCCGACAGTTACTTTATAAAAGAATTGGCTAGGGTTGCAAAATTTTTGATAATGCCTAAAAATAATAATATACTCATGTTTGGAACACAATGTAAAAATGTGTCTTGGGTTGCTCAGGTGAGATATAATTTTTTTTAAGTCACGTAACAGCAAAAAATGTTTGTAAGAGTAGTGTCGGATTAATGTATTATACACGCTTTTTTACCAAATGTCAGGTTATTTGACGCCCGAATATGACAAACCGTATATTAAACGTGGATAATAAAAACGCCCTTTGACTGGTTTTAGTGTCACACTGACCGCTTGTCACACTGAGCGTTTTTGAATCAGCGTAGACGATGTTCAGACAAACTACGCGCGTAGTTATCACTACCGATGGTTAGCGTGACTCTAAAATCAGCCTTTAGAACGCCTTTATACCTAATGAAATCAATTGCAAACACCATTCGAACGTCAAAAACATATTTTTAGGGCTACGTGAAATCGGAGTACGCTGACGACAAAGGTGAAATGATTACCGATTACTACGGGCCTGGCTCCATCTTGTCCATCGTTGAAGTATTCCTTGGCAGAGTGTCACTGCGATCCTATACCACCGCCACTGAGGTAGAGGTGAGATAACCCCTTTGTTGACGAGGCAACATAAATCGCCGAAACACGGCGCTACTGGTTTCTTGGACTACCACTATCTCAATGTGTTAAATTTGACTAATCGAACATTAACCTTCACTATTACAATAGGTAAGGTTGGAAATCTATTGATTGTGGTAGGTTGATATGGCGGCGTCGGAACCTAACTTTTAATTTCTTCACTATTGTTTCCAGATCATTTATATACCTATAAAAGACTTTTGGGACGTTTATAAGAAATATGCAACCGAAAAATCTTACGTGGATAAATGCGTTCAAGAGTACGGGGGGATGTACAGCGACATATTTAAGAAACATGTGTTGAAACACAGAGATGTTAGTCTATATTTCTATCTATGTATACTTGTATCTTACGAGAGGTCCATTCTGTACATGAAATATATTCCCAAAATAACTATCAGGGGGCGATAAGGGATTGCTGCGGGTTGTTCGAAAGAGTTACCGCGGCCCTGGCACAAAAAGGGCTCCCGAAGGAATACGGTGGGTTTTAGTCAGTAAAAGTCTGACACTCCCTCCCGCTGTCACCCACAGCGGGAGGGGTCATACTTGATTTCCCATCGATATAATAAAAAAAGGGGGCGATTAGGGATCGATACTGATGACAAAAATGCAATCAGTAGAATTTTTGTCTGTCTGTCTGTATAACCGTTATAGAAACAAAAACTACTGGACGGATTTTAACGAAACTTGGTACAATTATTATTCATACTCCCGAGATGCTTATAGTATACTTTTCATCACACTACAATCAATAGGAGTAGAGCAGTGAAGGGAAAGACTTGATTATGACGACCCGTTGTCGCTGGCATAAGCGACATGATCCGCGAACCACGTCGCTGGTAGAAGCTAGTGTATAATAATAGCTATGTTTTAAGAGGTTTAAGCGTGCGACATGTTGTTCAAGTTTAAACTTTACTTTCAGTATCAATTTAAACTCAGGGACAGGATATACAGCACGAGAATGTCAATGGTGTCCAATTCTAAAGTGATAGCGGACATGCAGACTACTCGCTCGCTACCCGTCGAAGGAAAATTTTGGGGCGATCCGGAATCTGGGTAGTATAGAAGATATTCTTTAGCATTGAGCAGATTTGGCGTTATTTATACGTGTTTAATACGCGTACTGTATTAAACACCTATAAATGACTAAAAATATGAAGTCTGACAACCAGTCTTACCAATGGGTAACGGGTTGCCCGGGTAACTGGGCTGTGGAGGTCAGACACAGGTTGTGGTGGCGCTGTACAAGGCATCATCTGCCTAGCCTATTCCCAACTATGTTGGGGTCGGCTTCCAGTCTATCCGGATGCAGTTGAGAACCAGTGTTTTACAAGGAGCGACTGCCTGTCTGACTTCCAGAACCCAGTTACCCGGGCAACCCGGTACCCATTAGTAAGACTGGTTGTTAGAATGTCTTGCTTCTGACTACCCGTAACGACTGCCAAAGATGTTCAAATGACACCGGACCCACCAGTTTATCGTGCCTTCCGAAACACGGAAGAACTCGTTATAACAAGATGGTCACCCATTCACAGACCGACTGCGCCAAGCGTTGCTTATCTTTATGATCGATCGATCCGCGAGGCTTTGACTTAGCCACGAGCTCTTCGTCTGTACATACATAGGTACAAGCACAGAACATATAAAGGAGGTAAGGAACCTCCTTTATCTGTTCTGTGTGTACAAGGCTTTACACTCAATAAAATACGCGTTTCAGAAAATACTAGTATAGTACAGCATAGACTTAAGATACATTAAAAAAAATATAATAGTAATAAATAAATAATAAATAATATTATATTTTTCAGATTTATGCAGAGTTGGATGCTGTTTAGAGTGATCATTGTGTGCATATCTATTACATCTGCATCTATGTTAGGTACGTATACAATTTATTTTCCTCTCATAGATAGAAAGTAACCTAGGCATATCTTATTCTGACGACCATTAAGCTACTTATATTGCAAAGTTTCATCAAAATCCATTCAGTAGTTTTGGCGTGAAAACGTAACACTCATAATGTATAGTAGTAGAACTATTTATCGTAACTTTTAATGGACTCCATTATTGATTGATATATTACCTATATATTTTACGTCCATGGAATTAAAACAAAAAAAACTAATCATTTATGTACAGACAGCAAGTACTAGGTACCGAATCTGTCAAATACCAATTGAAAATTACCCTTCCACTAGTGTGATAAGGTTGAAAATCGTTTTTTTTTTAATAGATTTAGGGTCGCTGTACACGTAAGCAGGCCGGCATTATTCGTCACACCTAGTAAGGCGATAAAATCAAATATATGTAGATTAATGTTTGTCTGCTTTGTTGTTCGACATATATTGCCGAACCGACAATGCCGGCGCGTTTCTGTATGTAGCAACCCTGAGGTAGGTTGATATGCTGGCGTTTGTAGGTACAGACGACAGCAGGTCAACGCATACGAATCTGTCAAATTTTACCAGTCGAACATTAACCTACCTCCATTGTGATAAGGTTGAAAATCGATTGCAGAAATTTGAAAGATTGTAGTAACCTGATGTGCTCTGTACCTTTCATTTGATGCAGGTGGCGTGGGCGCAGTATCGCGGTGGATATTTATGATGATCAGTGCCTTCTGCGATTGTGTCGCATTCATAGATATTGTCATTAAGATATGTGTAAGTATTCTGCTGTATATTTCGAAGTTTTACTTTACTATCGAAAACTCTCGTAGCAAAAAGGAATATTTTTCTTCTGTCTTCTTGGCACGCCCCAGTTGAAAATTTTCTTCGTTGCTATAAAAGTTGCTGGTTTTATTTTAGAATTCCACTGATCATTAGTATCATCTGCCTAGCCTTTTCCCAACTATGTTGGTGTTGGCTTCTAGTCTTATCGGATGCTGTCTTAGCTGAGTATCAGTATTTTACATGGAGCGACTGCCTAACTTACCTTCTCAACCCAGTTACCCAGGCAACACGATACTTCATAGTAAGACTGGTTGTCAGACTCTCTGGCATCTGACTACTGACCAGAAATAACACTCCATTTACAAAAAATAAATCTATACTAATATTATAAAACTGAAGAGTTTGTTTGCGCGCTAATCTCAGGAACTACTGGACCGATTTGAAAAATTATTTCAGTGTTATATAGCCCATTTATCGAGGAAGGCTAAGGCTACTTTTTATCCGGGTGCGCGCTGTAGTTCCCACGGGAAAGCGGGTAAAACCGCTGGCGGAAGCTAGTACTACATAACACTAAGTAGCGTAAACTTAGATCGAAATGATAGACAAGTAAACTAGCTATTATAATGATCTTTTCAGCTGCCCTACTACGACAAACGTGGATTATGCATTACGGATAAAAAAAAGTGCATAGCCAACTATTTGGGCAAAGGCTTTGTGCTTGATATCGCCGGAGCAGTTCCTTGGTTCAGTGTACTGAAAGCCTTGATTTACAAGGAAATTACCGATGATACCACCTTCCTGATAAACACTGTCTGCAAGTTCGCCCACTTGTATATTCTGTTCGCATATTTTGATTACATTACTGATATTCCAACGGTAAACTTAACCTACATAATGGTAAGTGAAAAGTCTATACTTAATACTATAAAGTTGAAGGATTTTTATTCGACTTCCCAAAAAAAAGGAGGAGGTTCTCAATTCGACTGTACTTTTGTTTTATATGTATGTTCACCGATTTCTCGAATATGGCTGGACCGATATTCAAAATTTTTTGTTTGTATGCTTGTGTCGGGAGCTAGTATCAAGTTCGAAAATTTATTTCAGTGTTAGATAGCCCATTTATCGAAGGCGGTTTTAGATTATTTTTTATCCGGGGTCGTGAAGTATTTCCCACGGGATGCGTAGAAAAACTGGCTGAAGTAGTCTTATATTTTTTAAGTTTATCAATACAAAATATTAATTTTAGACAACAAACGGGTCTTACTCGCGATTAAATTATAAAGGTTTACGATACATCTTTTCTCCCGACATTTCGGCCGAATTGCATTTTCATCGCGAGTTTCACCGTTTGTTGTCTAAAATATGTGTACAAGTCGCGAAAGTTTAAACATGAAAATGAGTAGTTAAATGCTTTTGTAGAACAAAATATAAGAAATGTTTTCTATTGCAGATAATAAAATGGCAAATCGTGAACATACTGCTCGTGATGGGAGTCAGCCACTACCTGATGATAAACTGCGTGCACTTCAAGTTCAATGAGGCCAAGTATTTGATAGACGTGCTCCTCAATAATGAGACCTGCTGGATGCCTGCTATCTTCGACTTACCTTACAAATTGGATGGACATCAATTGCATCTGGTGGGCTCCCATCCATACGAATAAGTATTATAAATTTGAACGCTTTTAGACCAAAACTGCGGAACCGATTTAGATGAAACTTGGTTGATATTTAGCCGGGAGCCTAAGAAGGGATATAGGATACTTTTTATCCAGGTGTGCTAAGCGATTCCCTAAAGAACACGGGTGAAACCGCGGGGTACAGCTAGTAATTTATATTACGTACCTCATAAGAAAAGAAAAGTAGAATTTAAACAAATAAATATTTCATAGGCTGTTTGTTTCCTTGCCATTGTCATATATGTTTATAAGAGATGGAATTCCCAAATCCTCAACGGAAAAAGAGATGGTCATAGTATTGATCCCTGAGGAAACTCTGGAATCACAAGTAATTCCTAATGGTTTATTCTAGATCTTTGCTCAAAGTCTAAATCTGGCAGAATGCGGAATGATGAGGATGAACTTCGGTAGATTTATCATCGATCGATCACATTTGGGAGTGGGCTTTATCCTATTTCTAGTTGGTCTATTATTTTGGTAAGTTTTTCTTTGCCAACTTTTGAAGTAGCGTAGTTTTAATTTTTCAATAAGAACTGCGAAGACTGGCTATTGTCAGTCTAGTTAAGAAAGTTTTGAAAGTAAATAAGGTTTACCCAAATTGTCCCGAATAGAGTCCAAATCAGAATTATAATTCAATAAGTAGTATTTTCTTCTAATTTCCATCATTTTGTAAATAGATAGATCAGACAAAAGTTCTCTTACTGTAGGTTTTTTTTTTCGATACAGGTTTATTTCATGTTACACTTTAATACTATTGGTGTTGAATGAGCGAGGAAACACCCTGTTCCAACACTCAGTGCTGCAGCTGCAGAGGTTCCTCAAATCTGAGCGAGTTGAGCCTGAGGTCATCAACAGGGTCATGGATCATTTTAGATATTGTTGGCTAAGGTATGTAGACATGGACTACGGGATTATTCGAAAGAGTTAGCGCGGCCCAGGTACACAAAGTGCTCGAGAAGGAACACGGTGGGCTTTAGTCAGTAAAAGTCTGACACTCACGCTGTAACCCACAGCGGGAGGGGTCATCTGATGATTCCTCATCGATAAAAAGAAGTATGTAGACATTGGAATTATGTCTTTGTTTCATATTTCCTACTCTTGGTCCTGTTGCAAAGTGGTTCAGAAATTTGAAGAAAGTGGTGCGCCACAATCTCCAGTAGATGGATGCGGGTTGCCTAAGACGTTTTGTTGGTGTTCGTTGGGGGAGGCTTACGTTTAGCAATGGACGGCAATTGGCGCATATGATGATGCTTCTTATTTGTTGTGTGTGATAATTGCTGGATCTCGGAGACCATTTAAGCTATCAGTCCCGCTAGTAATCTCTGGTCGTATCGAATTTTCTGACTATGGGAGTGTGGGAATAGAGAGTACATTCGTGTTTGGCGTATGTTTGTGCATTGTATTGATATACCTATCCTACTCAGCTGGCCTACCATCAACATTATTAACAGTTATTTTAACTTTCTATCTATTTACAGAACCAAAGGAATAGACACTCAACAACTCACTAATAACCGCATTGGTCTTGTATTTCGACAGGATTTGAGTTACTATTTCTATAAAAAGTAAGTTTTTGATCCACCACTTAGATCTTTACAACGACAACAGCGATTGGCGGTAATTTCACGACTGGTTAAGGTTACATGTGCAACGTGCCTTAAATACTATTTCTGGTATCATGTATCTACCTACTCGAATCTGTCAAATTTTACCAATCGAACATTAACCTTCCACTACTGCGACAAGTTTGAACATCTATTGAAGAGATTTGTGAGATTGTGGTAGGTTGATGTGGTGTCTGTACTTTTCTAGAACATTCTCAATCCTGGACTCCATGTTTGGCGGTGGAGAGCCGATAATGAGGCAGCTAGCGAGCGTCAGCGACGTAGCATATTTTCTACCAGGACATGATATATTTAGAGAGATGGATATTGTTCCAAACATCTGGATTGTGCACAGAGGAAGGGTGAACATATACAAAGAGGGAAAGAAGATGATTATTCTTACGAAGGTGAGTAGCTTAGATGGCTTGATTGGCTTTGGGTGGGGATTTTGAGCCATTATTACATCATATTCGTTGAAGAGTGGGTTAATGAGTAAGTTAGGAGTAGGGCCCAAGTTTAAAACTTGAGTCGTAGCAAAACGTTGTTTTCAGGGAACTGACGTTTAGGTTGCCGTTGACTATGCCTATATTACCAATATCATACCAAGTTTGAAAAGCAAGCAATGGGTCTCTCAGTATCGTCCTTGGGGTTTGTAAGTCTGTCTTTGAAAACCAGGTTTTATATAGTATATTTTTCTACAGGGTGATATATTCGGTCAACTTCAGGGTGTTACGCTGCGTCCAATTAAAGTGACAGCGACGGCCGATGATCACGTTGATTTACTCTGCATAGAGGTAGCAGCATTCCAGAGCATCATCACTGACGAGGTACCAATTAATCTTCGTTAATAGACGAAAGACAGCTGTTCCCTATCAATCTATCTGTTGATTTCTTCACTAGAGATTGAATTTTGACGTAAGCTCCGTGCAAGTCAAATGTCAAATTCCTATCTCAACTGGCTCGTTGGTCTAGTTGCCGCATAGCCGACTGTTGTGCACGAGGTCCCGGGTTCGAATCCGGGGGTCGGGCCGAAAAGCTCTTACTAAGATGTACCGGGAAACGGGTTGAGCAAGTCAGATAGGCAATCGCTCCATGTAAGACACTGGTACCCAGCTGCGTCCACATAGACGGCTCCAGGGAAAAGGCTAGGCAGATGATGACTTAGAACTGAATTCGCAATAATTGAAAGCATGTTTTTTCAGATGAAATATACCATTAGAAGAAACAGGCAATCGAAAAGTTGCTTTATGGCAACAAAGAATATATTCGTTGAGAATCCTTACGATACAGTTCAATATCTTCTTCGCGGGTCTAAAACTATCCAACTGCCGGTAAGTTGTTAGCCAAGGATGCAATATTTAGCTTATTCCATAGCCAGTGGATTAAATAAAAAAAATACTTTGCATTCCCAATGTTCATTATGATCCATCCGTGGATGGGTGACCATCTTGTCATAACGAGTTCTTCCGTGTTTCGGAAGGAACGATTAACTGGTGGGTCCCGGCTGT
>NWSH02000571.1:4170320-4180337 GCA_002382865.2 Heliothis virescens
CATTTGACCATCTTTGGCAGTCGTTACGGCTAATCAGAAGCCAGAAAGTGAGAAACAGTCTTACCAAGGGTGCCAGGTTGTCCGGGTAACTGGGTTGTAGACGTCAGACGGGCAGACGCTCCATGTAAAACACTGGTCCTCAGCTGCATCCGGTAAGACTGGAAGCCGACCCAAGCGTAGTTGGGAAAAGGAATGTTCAATATGATCCGTATTAATATTCTATAGAGGTAAAAACGCTCTTTAAAAAGATTTATCAAAACGGCTGGTTGACGCTACGCATGACCAAAGGCTGGCTACTATACCTTGGACAAAGGATAAGTTTGCTATCCAACGAGGCAAAACTGCCAGCCTCTTGGGCACGCTCCCAGTCGACAGCGATGGGGAGGAATTTTTTGACGCTTTTTAGTTTTAGTAGTAGAAAAGTTTTTGTAAATAAGTTTGTACATAGTTTTCTTTTTTAACTTAATAGAGCTCTGATAGAATATATACTTCTGATAGGTTAGAGGTAAACTTCTGAATTGTTTAGAAAAGTATTTTACTAATAGAAAGCTCAAAATTTTTCCATCCAGTGGAATGAATTTCCGCGGAAGCTGAAGAAAGCGCGTGGTACAATTTCTGGCTGTTCCTGGCGTGGGTGGTGAACCCCTTTGTCTCCTCAGTCCTGGTTCTGCTGTTTGTACTCTTACCAGATGACTCCGACTTGTGGCTCAGATTATACTGCCTCATTTTCATCATGGATGCTATTGATTTATTAAACTTTATTGCTGAATTTTTTACCGTAAGTGTAATTTAATCTATACTAATATTATAAAGCTGAAGAGTTCGTTTGTTTGTTTTCGTTGAACGCGCTAATCCCAGAAACTGGTCCGATTTGAAAAATAATTTCAGTGTTAGATAGCCATTTACCGAGGAAGGCTAGGCTATAGCTTACCAAGGGGTGCCAGGTTGTCCGGGTAACTGGGTTGTAGACGTCAGACGGGCAGACGCTCCATGTAAAACACTGGTCCTCAGCTGCATCCGGTAAGACTGGAAGCCGACCCAAGCGTAGTTGGGAAAAGGAATGTTCAATATGATGCTGTATTAATATTCTATAGAGGTAAAAACGCTCTTTAAAAAGATTTATCAAAACGGCTGGTTGACGCTACGCATGACCAAAAGGCTGGCTACTATACCTTGGACAAAGGATAAGCTTTGCTATCCAACGAGGCAAAACTGCCAGCCTCTTGGGCACGCTCCCAGTCGACAGCGATGGGGAGGAATTTTTTGACGCTTTTTAGTTTTAGTAGTAGAAAAGTTTTTGTAAATAAGTTTGTACATAGTTTTCTTTTTTAACTTAATAGAGCTCTGATAGAATATATAACTTCTGATAGGTTAGAGGTAAACTTCTGAATTGTTTAGAAAAAGTATTTTACTAATAGAAAGCTCAAAATTTTTCCATCCAGTGGAATGAATTTCCCGCGGAAGCTGAAGAAAGCGCGTGGTACAATTTCTGGCTGTTCCTGGCGTGGGTGGTGAACCCCTTTGTCTCCTCAGTCCTGGTTCTGCTGTTTGTACTCTTACCAGATGACTCCGACTTGTGGCTCAGATTATACTGCCTCATTTTCATCATGGATGCTATTGATTTATTAAACTTTATTGCTGAATTTTTTACCGTAAGTGTAATTTAATCTATACTAATATTATAAAGCTGAAGAGTTCGTTTGTTTGTTTCGTTGAACGCGCTAATCCCAGAAACTGGTCCGATTTGAAAAATAATTTCAGTGTTAGATAGCCCATTTACCGAGGAAGGCTATAGGCTACTTTTCATCCGGGTGCGCGGAGTATTTCCCATGGGACGCGGGTGATACCGCTGGCGGGAGCTAGTTTATTATACTTTTCGTGGGTTTTATGAACTGGTATTTAGTTGCCTTTAGCCTAAACGACTATATGATCAGTATAGTCGGATCAGTCAGTTACACGCCAGAGGTTTACTCGATCAGTCTGGCGTCATTCCATTCCACCAGTCTGGTCAGAATGATGGGAGAATTTTCGTGTAACCGGTTAATTAACGGAATGCTGATTGATGAGCCGTGCCAGACTGATGGGATGGAATGACGCCAAAATGATCGTGTAACCCTTGTCTAAGAACGAATTTTTCATGGTCCAGGTGGAGCTAGTTGTGTCGAAGAAGCTTTGCATGCCACGTCGTTTTGGCGTGAAGAAACTCAAAGATTGGGGCGTTTATGTGGATGCTCTATCCTTACTGCTTCCACTTGTCACCTTGTTTACTAAAGATTGGGAATATCAGGCAGCCAGATTGCTCCGACTCAAATTCTTTATTGATTTCGAGTTCCATTTCTGCAGGGGTTTCAGGGTGAGATTTAATAACTACTACTATGAAGTAAAAGTAACTTATTAGTAATACCTTGGTTGCTCGTCTTAACTTTGACCATAACCTAACCTAAACCGGCCGTGAATTGTCCGCCTATTGGTCAAATTTTCGACGTGACAGCTGTGTGACCAATGGCTGGTTAAGGTTAGGTTATAGTTAAAGTTAAATCGAGCAACCCAACCTAACACAGGGGTTACACGATCAGTCTGGCATCAGTCAATTCCATCAGTCTGGTCATGAATGATGGGAGAATAATCGTGTAAGCGGGTGACTGACGGACTAATGGTCCAAAATGTACCGTGTTTTTTGTCCGTCAGTCTTTCGTCAGTCTGTGACTGATGCCAGAATGACGCCAGACTGATCATGTAACCCCTGTCTAAGAGTACTAACACATAAAAGTAACTTTTTTGTCGGTCGATAGTTTGATTGAGCTCATAAATTGTGGATTATGGAGATAAATGTTATATGCACAACTGCACATTAATACAATCAGATATCAAGCCGGTATCAAACTGAATGAAGTCTGGATGCTTCCTTTCACTTTTGGCTGCAAAATGTCCATTATAAATCAATTTATATTTTTCTGTTCTTCTTTTCCCTTTTTCCCTTCTTAGAGAAGGATTTTTGTGCAATCTATAATTGCCTCATGTTAATTTAAATTATATTCATATCTTGTATAATTTCAGAGCCAAAAAGCGCCGTACGTTTTGAAGTTCGCGATCATGTTGTTATTGCTACACATATTCACGTGTGGTTGGATCTTATTCGCATGTCGAGGTGAGTTGGCAATAACACCAGCACATCAAGCTAGTCCAATCTCTTAAACAGACTCCACATTACACGCGAAGTTTCACGAATCGTTCGAGGTGTCGGGAAAGGATCGTAGCCTATCAGGATGGAGTATGGCGAAGCAAAGTTACAGACAACAGTAGGTCACGGTACCGGAATCTGTCAAATTTTACCAGTCAAACATCAACCTACCTTCATTGTGATAAGGTTGAAAATCTATTTCAGAAATTTTACAGATTGTGGTAACTTTATGTACATAAGCTGAAATGCCCATCCACACTCCTCGTATTCTCGTAATCTCGACCAACTTCGCGAGTAGTGTGGAAGCTTTATAGGTATCTACATTTTTCCCAGTCAAAATTGAACCTCATACCTCTCTACTTTAGAGATAAGTTGACATGTATTTTGACTGTAGTAGATTGAGAGATAAAGCTGCCTATTAAATAACAAAAACAATAAAATGGTCACTAGTGTCGCTTGCTTACGAAGAGCTCGTGGCTAAGTCAAAGCCGCTCGGATCGATCGATGGTTAAGCAACGCTTGGCGCGGTCGGTTCGTGGGTGGGTGACCATCTTGTCATAACGAGTTCTTCCGTGTTTCGGAAGGCACGATAAACTGGTGGGTCCCGGCTGTCATTTGAACATCTTTGGCAGTTGTTCCGGGTAGAGTCAGAAGCCAGAAAGTCTGACAACCAGTCTTGCCAAGGGGTGCCAGGTTGCCCGGGTAACTGGGTTGTGGAGGTTCAGATGCAGTCGCTCCATGTAAAACACTGGTTCTCAGCTGCATCCGGTTAGACTAGAAGCCGACCCCAACATAGTTGGGAAAAGGCTAGGCAGATGATGATGAGTGTCGCTTGCTTACAGATTCCTCTTTCCCGATCCCGCTGAGTGACATCCGTCATTGGAACAAAACTATAGATTTTACGCAGTGGGCGCATCCTGATGACAGACAGGGAGGTTAGATTTTATGTATTTATGTTTATTAGCAATAAAGAAATTGGTTTGTGTGTATGTAGGTTTGACCATCATGACTTAAGATCCGCTCTAATAATTACAACGAGGTAATTTGTTTGTTTGAACGCGATAATCTCGGGAATCTCTGACCAATTAAAAAAAGTCCTTCAATGTAAGCTCATTTATCGAGGAAAGATGTGGGATGCCGGTTAAACCGCTGGCTGATGCTTGGAAAAAAATGTCATAAAAATTGTGTTTTTGACTTTGCGATGCAATGCTAGATATGGCATCGCTATTTTTATGGCAATTTTTTCAATGATCAATCTACGTGTGGTCTATCGTTACTTGCGTGCTACTTATAGGTGCTTCGTAGAACATAACATAAGAGTCTATAATTATAACTGTCCCCAGGTTGTGCCCGTTCCACGAGAGACGCACTTAAAAACGAGCATGGTAGAACGATGCCCTCTTTCGTGGTGCCCAAATTCTGGCCACACGACTATGTCGTGGCAATGACTTACATCTTGCTAATCCACACTCATACTAGTATTGATACGGTGAGTAAAAAAATAGCCAAATGAAAATACGATTAAGAAAACATTGTTTTGTTAGTAAGTTTGTTTGTAAAAGGATCCGATAAGACTGAGCCGATTTGAAAACTTATTTCACACTGTTGGGAAGCTAAACTATCCTCAAGTAACATAGGCTATATTTTGTCCGGGGACGGGAAGTAATTCCCCCGACACGCAGAAGAAATCGCGGAGAATAGTTGACCTGATAAAATAAACCTTTGCAATCATTATTCTTCTGCTCTTATCTCAATATTTACTTGTGGTCAGCGCAACATTTCTTCTTCTTCCATACTTCTCCGCCTGACGTCATCTGAAAAGTAACATCCGGCTATATAGTCTTTCACACAATCCATCCATCGTTTCTTTGGTCATCCCCTTCCTATACAAGCTGTTGATTTGCATCCTGGTCAAATTCAAGGACGTAGTTATGCTAATGATTCTCGACCGCAAATCAACAGTAAAATGAGTATTTTCTTTTTATTTACCGAAATCCGTCAGTGTATACTAGGCCTATTAGAATGTGTTAGTAGCCTTATAACCGTAGATAAAATCAATCCGTTTGTCAGTCCGTTCCGTTGTCGTATTTCCATCCACGTTCATACTGATGCTCATTTTATCTTCTAAAATGGAAACTTTTCTTCTTCTAGGTGATGGCCCTGTCTCTCAAGCAAATATACTACAAAGTGTTTGTTACTTTCTTCATGTATTTACTGGACATTTGGATAATGGCAGTGGCCATTAATTGGGCTTCCAATAGATTCCGCGTAATGTACGCGTATGACAACAATGTCCAGACAATGTTGACATATCTGACAAACAATGGCATTTGCGTATCTTTAGCAGAAATGGTCAAAACATATACGGATCAGGTCTGGACGAGGCAAAGAGGTAACTTGTATTGACGCCAATACTCCAATCTAACTTGAACCTTATACTTCTGAGATAAAGTTGAAAATCTATGAAAGATAATTGAAATATTCTGACGTATGTGCATAAAATCACCTTAGATCAGACCTTCTACAGTTTATGATTTGTCGTTTTGATTTCTTAGTTTTTTGACACAGCTATGGTATTTATGACCTAGGCCCACTGGGACGGCATGCCAAAGTACTTTTTGATCTGTGTCATATTGCCACCTCTTGCCATCTCGGTGTACGTAGGCCATTATTTTTTCTATTCTAGTTTTCAAGATCTTAGTAGGGCTATTTTTAAGTTCCACAATTCAATAATCTAAATAAATATTTCAAGGGGATTGGCTACCTGAGTTAGCTTACCAGGCGCCCCTGTGTTTGCGTCAGGACCTGTTCACTGCGCTATACATACACCATTTGGAAGCGC
This sequence comes from Heliothis virescens, assembly GCA_002382865.2. NCBI lineage: Eukaryota > Metazoa > Arthropoda > Insecta > Lepidoptera > Noctuidae > Heliothis > Heliothis virescens. The sequence continues at coordinate 4,176,344 of NWSH02000571.1, forward strand.
CTCCAACTTACAGAAGACTTCCGGACTACTTCAAAAGGCAGTTATGCGCAAGATTCTCCAGAGTAGTTATATTCCCAGGTTGGTGATTTTGTTGGAAACTTATTTTAGACAACAACCGGGTCTTACTAGCGATGAAACTATAAGAGGTTTACGATACCTCTTTTCTCCCGACGTGACGTTTCGCCCGAATTGTACCGACCGTGGTCACGGGACTCTGATCGCGAGTAAGACCCGGTTGTTGTCTAAAATATGTGTACAAATCGCGAAAGTTTAAAAACATTTGCTAGAAACTTGTTTGTGGGAGTCTCCATGAGTGACAATATTATGAGAATTTTTCTCTCTTGGCCTGTTTTAATTTAGCAATTAGTCCAATAATTTTTATAACAGTTGTTTAACGAAATAACTACAACAAAGTATGATTTTCATGTAGTGACTTGGGTGCATTTGACAATTCTTCTGCTTCTTTCTAAGTTAATGATTGAAGGTAAATAAATATAATCGTGTCCCAAAAATTTTTGGAGAAATTTTGGAGAGCACCAAAACTGCTGTTTTACTGCTGTTTAATTTTCATACAATTGCGTGTTTGTGTTACAAAAAAGTATTTTCGTTTTAGGCAAGTGCATAGTGCGTGAAGGAGACACCTTCAATACTACCTATTTCATTCACGAGGGTGAAGTGGAGAAGTGGTATACTGATTCATCGTGAGTATAGTTTTTTTTGATATTTTGCTGGTAGCCAGGAATCAATACCTACGTATATTAGTTCTGTAAAGGGGAACATATGATGAAATGAAAGCCCAAAAGTAAATTACTCAATACCCATTAGTATGCTACATTAATTTTGATCATTATAGGCTATATTTTATGTGGATTTGGTATGTAATTATCCACCACAAAATACTGGTGATGCCACGGAAGCAACAACTGTTTTTTTAATCTTTTGACTGCTATTTAAAGGAAGCCAGATAAACGTCAAGTAAATTCTACTACTAAACTTCACTCTAACTCTTAAACACTTCTAAACTCACTTCACTTCTAAACTCTAAATTTCAAGAACGCTTTTAGCAGACCAGAGATACCAGAGACGTATTTATTTTACAGCGGCGAAGGTCAATTGATGTCCGTTCTATACACCAATGGGTATTTTGGATGCATTTCTGGACTGTTTCGCAATGCTGGCTTTCAGTTTTCATACTACACGAGAACGGTTGGTACCTCTTTAGTATTGAATTAGGTAAATTTATTTTATGACTAGCTTCTGCCAGCTTCTTTTGTGATATGCTTTACGGTATCGACACGTTTCTACATATAGTGCATAGATAAGATATATTCATATGTATAACATTTATTCATTACTAGCTTCTGCCAGCGGTTTTACCCGCTTTCCCGTGGTAACTACTTGGCGCACCCGGATAAAAAGTAGCCTATAGCCTTCCTCAATAAATGGGTTATTAAACACTGAAAGAATTTTTGAAATCGGACCAGTAGTTCCTGAGATTAGCGCGTTCAAACAAACAAACAAACATACAAACAAACAAACTCTCCAGCTTTATAATATTAGTATAGATTTGGGTGGAGCATCATTAGCATAACTACGTAAATATTTTAGTGTTAGATAGCCTATTCATCGAGGAAGGTTATAGGCTACTTTTTATCCGGGTGCGCGCAGTAGTTCTCACGGGAAAGCGGATGAAACCGCTGGCGGAATCAAACAATAAAATGACTAAGTTTTTGTTGGTTACCGAAATCCGTCAGTGTAAACTAGCCGTATTTGAATGTGTAGCCTTATAACTGTAGATAACTAAAAAAATACTCATTTTATTGTTGACCTGGATCGAGAATCATTAATTAGCATAACTACGTACTAGAATTTTGACCAGAATGCAAATCAACAGCTTGTATAACTTAGAGAAGTTGCATTACAGGTGGTGGATTTGGTGTATCTAGAACTATCGAACTGGGAAGACCTGTTAGTGAGTTACCCGGAGATCAAGGCGATGTTGTACGGCGTTACAAAAGAACTAAGAAAAGAAATCACAAGAAATGCGTATGTATTCTATTATATCATTAAGGCCGCCCACTTCAGACTATTTGTAGGACGGATAATCGAGCCGATTTTTTGCAGGACGCTCTTACTTAAATTTCCTGACCGACTGAAGGACGTGTGCGTTGCTAATGCTATCAATGTGTTCTATTTTTTCCTTTCCTTTTTAAAAATAAAATCTGTGTGGGATTAATTACGTTCTTGTCGTTTGGCTATTAGTAGTCTAAAACAAACGAGATATAAATATAAATAATACAAACGACCAGTTTCAGAGGTTCCAGATAAGATTCTAAATCTGACAGATTTGGCATAGAAAAGTTGACAAAATTAATAACATTTCTAAAGCGCTATCTGTCAGATAGCTATCTGGAACCTGTGAAACAGGCCGATAAAATTTGGAGAACTACAGCGAATCTTTGTTACAGATATGGACCGAGGAAACGTGACAGCTTATAAATACTTGTGAGAGTTTTACTGTATTTCTATTAGTTACTTCAAAAGACCCATTTTTCATATCCAATCTTTTCTCTCTTTCTTTTTCAGTTTTATCTGACTACGAGGCATCTGGCAAAAGAGAAGATTTTTCTTAGAAACTATTTTTTTCATTACCGTTTGAGTCTGTTTAATATTTGGTACGCTCTGAAAACATTTTTTTTCATGATATTTTAAGATATTACTTGAATGATATTTTTACGAACAAACTAGATATATTTAGCATTATTTTATTAATTATCTTAGTACTATTGAAATTTAGTTATTAATACATTATTGTTTATTGTTAATTAGCTTATAATTAAATATATGTCTCTCTGAATTACTGTTTTTCAATTCATACTTATTTCGCAAGAAGATTATATAATACTAGCTTCTGCCCGCGACTTCGTACGCGGATCATGTCGCTTATGCCAGCGACAACGGGGTCGTCAAAATCAAAGATCTGAAGCATCTGATGTCGTATTCTAAGAGCCCGGTAGCGACTGAATATATGCGAGGCAATTCAGAACTTTCATTTTTGTAAGTCAACCCACCAGACTAAACAACTTTTGCTAAGACATAATTCCTACACGTGTTATAGTAGGTATAGCTGGGCTCTTGAAGTTCCACATAAGATGTTCTAGATCTTCAAATTAAATATCTCAGCAGAAAACTTTCATCACGTAGATAAAATTTTTAGAATAACTTCACGAAGTTTTATGTCGAAATTCGTCATTAATATTGGTTCGCCATACAAATTTCAACCCCTATTTCAACCCCTGAGGAGACGAATTTTAAAAAATCGTTTCTTATCTCGCGTGAAACTCTTATGATGAACCTCTGTGCAAAATTTCAGCTTTATTGGTTTACGGGTTTGGGCCTTGCGTTGATTAGTTCACCATACAAATTATCAACCCCATTTTAACCGGAAACCCCATTTGAACCCTTTAATGGATTTATTTCAAAAAAATGTGAAACACGTGTTTACTTATTTATTTCAAGGAGTAACTTCACCAAGTTTCATGTCGAAATTCGTAATTAATATTCATTCACCATACAAAGTTTCAACCCTTATTTCAACCCCCTTTTTTTTTATATCGATGGGAAATCATCAGTATGACCCCTCCCGCTGTGGGTGACAGCGGAAGGGAGTGTCAGACTTTTACTGACTAAAACCCACCGTGTTCCTTCGGGAGCCCTTTGTGTGCCAGGGCCGCGGTAACTCTTTCGAACAACCCGCAGCCCCGACGGGCTCTGGCCCTAGTGGGCCCCGCAGGGGGTTTGCTGACACTCTCTGAGGAGCGCGTGGAACAACGCGCGCCACCGACACGGGCCTGTCGTCTCTCAGGAGACGGAAGGACGATGAGCCACCCGAAACTCACCGCCCACAGACCAACGCCTACGGTGGCCGGGAGTCATCTCTTTTCACCCGACGCCCGTGGTGTCTACCAGGTCCACGGCAACGGCCGGGATGGCC
>NWSH02000571.1:4202365-4215623 GCA_002382865.2 Heliothis virescens
TTATATGTTCTTCTTACCCCGTCAAATTTTTATGGGTGAAGATGGAAAGTTGTAATAACTCCTAAAATACGTTATAAAAACATATTTAGGTGTAATAACACGACTAAAAATTCAAAATAATGAGCAGGTATTCCAATAAAACACTCGTACCTACCTCATAAGTGAAGTTATGGAACTCGGGGGAAGATAAAAAAACTCGATTTAACTTCGTAAAAGTCACGACTCGGGTATTTAAGTTTTTAACACAACCAATCACTCGAAATGGCAAACGCTGAATGAGAAAGTTTGGCGTAACAAAATGGCGATTCTAATAATGTTGCCAACACTGCAAAATCTGCACTAAATCTGGAGTTATGGATGACATTTTGTGTTACCCCGTTTTTCATCTTGCCCCCACTGACCTTATTACAACTAAGTATCAAAAAACTCATCCGCATCGCTGTCAGCGGGGACCGTGCCGAAAAGGCTGGCTGCATTGCCACGCTGGATGGCAATGCAAATTCTTTGACCGAAGTATAAGCCAGCCTTTTGCCACGAGTAGACTCCACTAAACGCTTGCAAATGTCTCGAAAAAAGTGTCCATAAAGAGAGTTGATACGTTTCTATTCGTCCGTACGTGACTATCATCATTGTTATCAGAATGACTAAGTCGCAGATTGACCACTTCGCAGTTAGTCCAAATCGCAAAATGTCTTAGGTTGGGTTGCTCGATTTAACTTTACCTTAACCGGCCGTGAAATAGCCGCCCATTCGTCAAATTGGCGATTTGATAGCTGTGCATAATGTCTACATTGCTTATAGTCCAAATCTCATAATATCTACAAATGTTTAAGTGTAGATGTAGACTAGCTTCCGCCAGCGGTTTCATCCGCGTCCCGGGGGAACTGCTCCGCGCACCCGGATAAAAAGTAGCCTATAGCTTTCCTCGATAAATGGGCTAATCTAATACTAAAATATTTTTTCAAATCGGACCAGTAATTCCCGAAATCTCTTTTCGGGAATTACTGGTCCGATTTGAAAAAACAAATAAACAAACTCTTCAGCTTTATAATATTAGTATAGATAACTACGGAGGATCGTTAAGTAAATAAGCCATTTCTTTTGCAGATGCCATACTACAACGATAACGGTATTCTAATTACTGATAGACAGAAATGCTTTCTTAATTACGTGTCAAGAGCGTTCGTTTTAGACATAATTGGTGTCGTGCCCTGGTTCGATATCTTCAACTGTATTCTCGAAACAGAAATAGACGATGATACTAGTTTTCTTATTAACACCCTGTGCAAATTCGCGCATGTCTATATTCTGTTTGCTTACTTTGAGTACATTAGTGATATTCCAACCGTGAATGGAACTTTTATCAACGTAAGTTTAGCTTTATTTATTTTACTTGCTGTTAAGGTGAATGCGACGCCTGGAAGCGGGAAATTCAAATATAACATGTTTTACCTAAGTTAAAATTCAATATGAGGCGTGATCTTAAATTGGCGGTTATAATATCCCACAAAGTAATTTCTGATGTCCTTGTTTAACTCCGAAACTTCTTACAATTTAAATGTTATGATTGAACTTTTTTATTGCGAAATATCATAGTACATATATCCAGTAACATTTGAATTGTAAGAAGTTTCGGAGGAACTAATTCCTGCACTCGGATAAAAAGTAGCCTATATGTTATTCTGATCAAATCATTAAAATTCGACGAGTAGTTTTTGGGTGAAAGAGTAACAAACATAACATACACTACTCACGAAAATTTAAGGTTATTTTTCATGGGCGATTATCTGAGGGTATTTTCAAGAAGCTGTATCTCCAAGGAAAATTATCGTACAGCAAAAAGAAACCATTTTATATTAGAAGCATTGTTTTTCATTAATTGAACCTTATTTTTCAGATAATAAAATGGCAACTGGTGAACAGCTTGGTGGTACTTGGAGCCAGCCACTATTTCATGGTCAGCTGTGTTAAGTACGAGTTTGATTCAAAGAGTATGAGCCTGCTGGAAGTGACTCTTCGAAACACTTGCTGGATGCCCGATGTCATCGAATTGCCTATTGATTTAAGCTGGTCGGACTTGCATTTGGTAAATTTAACCCAGACTATCATCATCATTAGCGAAGAGCTCGTGGCTAAGTCAAGCCCGCGGAGATCTGTCGATCATAAAGTTAAGCAACGCTTGGCCCGGTTGACGGATGGGTGACCATCTTGGCATAACGAATTCTTCCGTGTGTCGGAAGGCACGATAATCTAGTGGATCCCGGCCACCATTTGACCATATTTGGCAGTCGTTACGATGATATCATCATCATAAGCCTTTTTTATCGTCCCACTGCTGGGCACAGGCCTCTCGCATAGAAGGATTGAGCGTTAATCCAGGTTTCCTCAAGATTTATTTATGATAAGATGTTTTCCTTCACGTTTAATCAGTCATTGCTGTCCAAGGTATACTTGGAAAGCACATACACACTTAAGTTGCATTGGCACTTGCCTGACCTGGAATCAAACCCACGCACTCATACTTGAGAGATTGGTGCTGTACCCACTAGGCCACCACGACAAAAAATATTTTTGAAATTGGTACTTTTTGAGTTCGTAGTCTTGATCCAACATTGTCACAAATGGTCATCTGTTATTGCCATATTTTAAATAATTAAATCGCTCGAATTTGACCCGGTGGCTTAAGTTTGTATGCGCAGATAAATATAAAATACTATATTACTGTTACAGATCTTCGCTGAAAGTTTGAGTCTTGCTGAAAATGGCATGATGGGCTTGCATTTTGGTAGATTTTTAATCGACCGTGAAAACATTGGTGTTGGAGTGTGTCTATTTTTCATTGGTTTTGTGTATTGGTAAGTTCAGTTCGTTTTGCTTTGTGATTTAACTCATAAACGGTCAGTGAGGACTCACGCATACATAGGTAAAACATCTTATTCATCGACTAAATAATCGATGTAATGAGAACTTCACGGCTATACTATGTATATCTATACTAATATTATAATGCTGAAGAGTTTGTTTGTTTATTTGGTTAAACGTGTTAATCTCAGGAACAACTGGGTTTTTTTATCGATCAACTATCGAGCTGACAGTCAACGCACGTTCATATATTGCCATAGACTTATGAAACAATAAAATAGTTGTTTAACTAAAGTTTTATTAATATACCAAAAATTCACCTGCAATTTAAGCAACACATAAGATCCCCCATTTCACCAAGAACCCATAGACTGCCACCTAAGTTTGGGATCCTTTACTTAAAAGCTCCCCTTACCCGGCCCCTAAATAGTTTCACTGAAATTCTGACCTCTAACGTTTGGTGAAAACGAATCCGTCTTCTAACGGTCCCCCAATCCCCAATCTGTTAGGGGATCCCGTAAACTTACGGACTGTTGGTTAAATTGGGTATTAAGTAGACCACAGAATAAAGATGTACCAGTAATGAAGCTAAGCCTTGTTGTCAAAATGATGATGTAAGCACCATCGAAGCCAAAGGGTTGTCACTTGGTCGTATTGATTTAAGTGTCTGTAAAAATTTAGTTCCTATTTTGGTTAAATGCTAGCTAGCGCGATAGCTCTTGACGCTGCAGCTAGTACTGACAGCACTGGTAAAGGTACATAAATGCTCGTCAATATGCATGCGTGTGTGAGTGTGACGTTACGAACTTTTATAGGTGGCTTCCCAACTGTTCTACATATATTTAAACTGTGATTAGACTTTTTAATGATGTGTTGCAGGTTTATTTCATCTTATTCTCTGACGCTGTTGGTGCTGGACGCTCGAGGGGACTTCGAGTTCCAACATTCCGTTCATCAGTTGGAAAGATTTTTCCTTTCCGAAAGAGTTGAAAAGCCCATTATTGTAAAAGCCTTGGATCATTTTAAATATGCTTGGAAGAGGTAAGTGCCTAATCTACCTACATATATACTTCTACTAGCTGACCTACTGGCAAACTTTTTCCCGCCTGTGTTGCAAACTTCACACAAACCATTTACTAAATAGTCCGAACAAAGTCTAAACATTTGGTTTGGATAGGTGAACCCGTTCTTGAGTTATAAAATTACAACGAAAAGTAGCATTGATTTTCATGTATATAGATTCTTCTATACTAATATATAAAGAGGAAATTTCCAATAATCCCCATTCCCCGAATAACATAGGTATATTTTGTATATTTTGTGCGGGTACGGGCAGTAGCACGGTACAGTAGGGACGTGGGTGAGACCGCGGGAAAAAACTTATGCCCAATTTAACCAAGATCCCCTATACTGCCACCAAAAAATCCCCTTCCACAGCCCCCAAAATAGAATGTAGTTTTACCGACATTCTGACACCTAACGGTTGAAAACGAAATCGTCTTCTAACGATCCCCTAAACCTGTTAGGGGATCCCGTACTTAGTTGCTGAAATTGGGCACTAGTTTCATATAAATTGTGGTAAATGCATACAGACCTTTCAAATAATGTTATGAGTAGATGCCGCAGAAGTGGAATAGTCGCGAAAATAAGCTCCACTCACAGTATCAAAAAAAATGGATTGTCTACTAAATAATTTGAACTCATAGCTAAGCTTAAAAAAAACTATAGGTTTTTCTATTCTTATTTGTATTTCTATGTGTTTATCTATACGTAATATTATAAAGCTGAAGAGTTTGTTTGTTTGTTTGAACGCGCTAACTCAGGAACTACTGGTCCGATTTGAAAAATTCTTTCAATGTTAGATAGTCCATTTATCGAGGAAGGCTATAGGCTACTTTTTATGCGGATGCGCCGAATAGTTCCCACGGGACGCGGGTGAGACCACTGGCAGAAGCTAGTAATTAATAAACTGTACTAAAACGGCTGAAGCGTTTTGAAAAAATCTTTCACTGTTGGGAAGCGACACTATTATCCGACTTCCCAAAAAGGAGGAGGTTCTCAATGCGACCGTATCTTTTTTATTTAGATACTAGCAGTTTTCCCGCGGTTTCACTCGCATCCCGTGGGAATTACTTCCCGTACCCGGATAAAATATGGCCTATGTCACTCGTGGATAATGTAGCTTTCGAATGGTGAAAGAATTTTTAAAATCGTTCCAGTACTTTTTGAGCCTATTCATTACAACCAAACAAACAAAGTTTTCCTCTTTATAATATTAGTATAGATACCGTGTTCGCGATAGCGTCAGTCGATATACCGGCTTTCGACATAATGTGCTTTCTAAATACCGTACCATTCACAATCTTTTTCGATATAGCGTGCTTCGCCATAACGTCATTCAATTATCCGTATCACTTCCATTAATACCGCGTTCTTATGTTCCACAGAACGAAGGGTATTAATATGTCCGAACTCACTAACGACAGCATCAATACCGTGTTCAGACAAGATCTCAATTCCTATTTCTACAGAAAGTAAGTCGAAAATACACGTTATTGCTCCATTTGAGAAGGCATTTAACTAAAGATTAACATATTTATAGGAGTTTTTACATTGAAGCTGGGTTGTTCGATTTTATTTTACCTATTCATGGTCGCCCATTTGTCAAATTTTCGACGTGACAGTTGTGTGACCAAAAGGTGGCCATTTGGAAACTTTTTTGGAAACCTAGAACAGTGTCAAAATCGGTTCACAATATTACCACCGATAATCCAACATACCTACATAAGAATGGAAAACTACGGAACCCTACATTGAGCGGAGTCCGACACGCTCTTGACTATTTTTCTTTTCTTACAAAATCGGCCATGCATGTAAAGTGAGCAAATCGGTAAGTTAGTTTTAACACAGAAAGATGTAGGTACATACCTACTAGTAATGAAGCTAAGCCTTGTTGTCAATATGATGACGTAAGCACCATCGAAGCTGTAGGGTTGTCACTTGGTAGTACTGACTTAAATATCTGTCAAACTTTAGAACCTAATTTGGCAAAATGCTAGCTGGCGCGGTAGCTCCTGACGCGACAGCCAGTACTGACAGCACTGGTACATCTCCTCTATGCGCATTCGTGTGTGAGTGTGTCGTTACAAACTTTACTAGGTAGCTTCGCAACTGTTCTACATATTTAAACTGTGGTTTTATTTACGAACATATTCGTTTCTCTTATAGAACATTTAGCATTTTGGACTCCATACTCAAAGGAGGTGAACAAATGCAAAGACAGCTAGCATCTAGCAGTGAACTCAATTTCTTTCTTCCCGGCCATGATATTTGCAGAGAACACGACATGATAAAACATTTGTGCGTCGTCCATAGAGGACGAGTCGCCATCTTTAAAAACAGTCAGAAGATTATTACTCTAACTAAAGTTAGTCCATTTATTTATTTTAAACTAAGTGAGCCGAGAGACCTTGTTCTGTCTTAATTATGATAATTGTGTTAATATTATGTCAAACGTCATGATGTCAGGTACCTACATCAAAAAAGTTTTGACTGCCTCGCTGGTCCAGTGGTCGCATAGCGTGACTGCCGATCACAGGTCTCGGGTTCGATTCCCGGGCCAGGCCGAAATCGTTTTGTGGGTTTTAGGAACTTTCACAAAGTAGCCTGGAGTTTGGAAGTTGGCGGTGTTACACCCCCGTGCCTGGGAGGGCACGTAAAGCCGGCGTCTTCGAATGCTACCCAGTAGCAATCGTATATAATTCCACGTCAGAGGCCGTCAGGCGGATTTGAAAAACTCTTGACACAAGGGCTTGTTAGGTAACTAAACCTGCAGCGAGTGAGATAAGAAGAAGATCGAAAATCACACAAGTATGTACAGACGTCAGCAAATTTTACGGATCTGGATAGGTTGACTACACGGATCTATAAAATTTTACCAATCAAAGAACTTACTTTCTTCTCTCTAACTTTCTCACGTCTTCCATCACCCGTGGACGATGGGAGAGTCCTTAAAACTCTGGCTTGGGCCAAATTCAATCTGGCATTCGTTTGAGTTTGCTTAATCTTGATCACGATGTCAGTGGTGAGAAACTTTGATTAAGCCCAAGCTTATCGTATCGTTCTTGCTTCTAGGGAGACATATTTGGACAACTCCAGGGTACCAAAATACGGCCCGTTCGCATAACTGCTACAGCTGAGGACTTTGTCGATGTTTTATATTTGCCAGTCAGCGCGTTTCAGAGTATTATCACGGACGTGGTACGTAATATTGTTTTCTTTAGTTTATATTTTTTATTTCCTTACACCTAAATATCACGAATTCTTCATAAAGCAGCTAGTAGCATTCGTAGCTAGTAGCATCTTTCATATAGATCGCTTTCACATTGGCTTCGCTCTGAGTCCGTACCATAGTTAATATATCATCTGGCTAAATCAATCGTTTAGATTTGCTAAATTCTTTTAGGATTCAGCATCCAAAGGGTAAAACAGGAATTTAAATTTTCAAAGGTGTCGATTTTATTTAAAACTGTCATAAAACAAGCATTTTACGAGTTTCCAACAACCATATTTTTTTACAGAAACCTTGATGTGCAAGGTCTACTTGCATTTGTTTTCTATATGTATTAAGGATAAGGGCCGAAACTTTTCATTCCAGGTGAGACGATCGATCATGCGTAATCCTCAACAAAAGAGTGACTTTATGGCTACTAAGACTATCTTCGTTGAGAATCCTTATGACACGGTACAATATCTGCTTCGGGGACGCAAAACCATTAGGTTCCCGGTAAGTGTCTTCTAATATTGATATACCTTGTAAGTTTTTACTTACCTGATCATCATTTCCATTTTTAAGTCTTCCATCGGCATTGATTCATAAATCAAAAATCCTATCTTTTTGAACGGAATCTGAACTCACTTTTTTTTTACATTTGTTATTGGTTTCTACTATTTTACAAATATATATCTACTAATACTAATATTATAAAGAGGTAAAATTGATTGTTTTGTAAGTTTGATTGTAGGGGGTAATCTCTGGAAGTAATTAATCGATTTCAAAAATTATTTAACCATACGAAAGCTACATTATCCGTGAGTGCTATAGGCTATATTTTAACCGGGTACGTGCAGTATTTCCCACGGGGCTCGAGTAAAATGCGGGAAAACGGCTAGTATATACTAAGTATACTATTTTCTAAGGTATTAGCCAAGATCTCACCATCGCTTTATCATCTAAAAAATTTGTTGCGCTATTTCTTCCCGGCAAAAATACATAGGTAGTGGAGAAGGGTGGGCGTTTACGGATCTTTCATAGATTTTTACATAAAAAAATTGCTGTTTTGCAATCAAGTTCGACATCATTTGTTTAAACTTTATGCAACATGAAACGTGTATAGAGGACAACAGGTCAACGTAAACGTATCTGTCAAATTTTACCAGTCAAACATTAATCTACCTCCATTGTGATAAGGTTGAAAATCGATTGCAGAAATTTGATAGATTGTGGTAAGTTGATGTGCTGTCGTCTGTAGGAAGGCTAACTTAGGACTTAATGCCATAGGCACTCATTCCAGTCAACTTCTTACCAATTACTAATTTTAACAATTATTCTTTTGTCAGTGGAGCCGTTTCCCAACAGAGGCAAGAGGTGCCAACTGGTACGTGTATTTCTTGCACGTGGCGTGGTTCGTGGGCCCTCTAGTCACGTCCATGATAGTGAACACCTTAGTTGTCCTGCCTACTGGACACAATCTGTGGTTGAGGATGTACGTGCTGCTCTTCATATTCGACGTGGTGCATTTAATAAACTTCATTAGTGAATTCTACTCGGTAAGATGCAAGTTTTTGTTTTGGTTATTAAGAAGTGATTTAAAACTGTTTTTTTTTTATTGTGCATTCATAATTATCTTTGTATATTATCTTATCATATTATCTTTGAAGAGCTCGTGGCTAAGTCAAAGCCGCGTGGATCAGACAACCCTCAAAGGTGGTTTACAAAAGACAACCCCCAAAGGTTGTCTTTAAACTTGACCTTCAAAAAGTTCTGATTTTCAGCCTACATTAAATAAATAACTTTTTATCTTATCTTTAATTTTAGATTGAGCTGGTGGTCGTGAGTAACAAGTGTACTCACCAGCGCGTTGGCCTCAAAAAGTTGACGTACTGGGGTGTATACGTGGATCTACTGAGCTTCCTAATACCACTGGGTACGATATACGCGAACGATTGGAGGTTTCAGTACGGCAGAATGTTGAGACTGAAGTATTTCTACGACTTTCACTATCATTTCTGCAAAGGTCTTAAGGTATGGTTTTGATTTTTGGAGTTTTGTATTAGACTAGCTTCTGCCAGCGGTTTCAGCCCCGCGTCCCGTGGGAACTACTTCGCGCACCCGGATAAAAAGTAGCCTTCCTCAATAAATGGGCTATCTAACACTGAAAGTATTTTTTAAATCGGACCAGTAGTTCCTAAGATTAGCGCGTTCAAACAAACTCTTCAGCTTTATATTAGTATAGATTTTGTATTTGGTGCCTTTTTTACTTGCTTTTCTTTTATTTATTGGTATAATGGCTGGTTTTGGCGGACCCACATTTTTATGAGATCTATGAATCGTGGTAGGAATTGTCAGAACAACTATTTGAAATCTCACCAGAATTAGAAAATGATTAGGGCTGTTCGAAGACTGGGTTACGCTTTTCAATACTCGAAGATTTGATCTCTAAGCGACTGCCACTATATTATAATGTATGTTTTTTTTTGTATTATGTTAAAAAGGTCAAAATTGATGGGTATCGCAGTATTGCCTAGTCTCTGTCAGGGCTGTGGGTTGTTCGAAAGAGTTACCGCGGCCCTGGCATACAAAGGGCTCCCGAAGGAACACGGTGGATTTTAGTCAGTAAAAGTTTGGCATTCCCTCACGCTGTCACCCACAGCGGGGGGGTCATCTAGAAAGAAAGAAAGAAAAACAATTTATTCCACATAAAGAGAAGCAAAAGACAACAAACATATATTATATACTAGGACAAAACAAACAATAAAATACTGCAGTTGCCTCCCTAATGTATGAAAAAGGTCAGCGCTCAGCTTAAATGCTGTGACTCGTGCTAGCAGGCTCGAGTCAACAGCGCTGGTTTTCAGCGCTGACCCTCTCTGATCTGATGATTTCACATTGATAAAAAAAAAGTATTGCTTAGTTTTGAATACGAAGGGCCGTAGAAACACGAACTCTATTAAATAGTATTTTTTTTATATAATTTTAGAGAAGACTAACCCCAATCATTTTGAAAATTTCGATCATAGTGCTGACGTTGCACTGGTTTACTTGTGGATGGGTGTACGTGGCATGCAGACGTGGTGAGTTTCATAATTTTAAACTATACTTATGTAATAATAAAGAGAACCCATGTTTTAACCCCCTACGAAAAATAGAGGTGTTATAAGTTTGACGTGTCTGTCTGTGTGTCAGTCTGTCAGTTGCATCATACCTCCCGAACGGATGGAGTGATTTCAATTTAGTTTTTTTTTGTATTAAAGGTGTTTGATGGTGAATAAAGGTGAATGCGCATGTGACCGCGGGCACAGCTAGTAGGCTATATTTTTTGAAGGTACGGAAAGAAATTCCCATAAAAAAAAAACATTTTTAACTAACGAATTAATTTTTCAGATGGCCAGTTCCCAGTCCGCATAAAAAATATGCGTAATTATACAAATACAATTGACTTCAGCATGTGGTCACACCCTGATGACAGAGGCGAAGGTAATAATTTGGTCTTATTCAGAATCCCCGGTTACACAATAACAAAACAGTATTTTTACTAAAGTTGGCGCTGTCTTACTTATTACTCAGACTACTCGCAAAGAATATTTTTAACCGACTTCCCAGAAAGGAGGAGGTTCTCAATTCGGATGATAATTTTTTCTTTGTTACCCGATTTTCCGACGAAGACGCCTGGACCGATTTAACCTACCCGAATCTGTCAAAATTGGTAATACCAATCGAACATTATTTAACCTTTCACTATTGTTGCCAACTGCCTTTACTATTGTTGTTGTTCAACTGCCTCGTTAGTCGAGTGGTCGCATAGCCGACTGCTGATCACAAGGTCTCGGGTTCGATTCCGGGACGGGCCGAAATAGCTTTGTGGGTTTTAGAAACTTTCACAAAGCAGCTCGGAGTTGGGAGTTGGTGATTGATACACCCGTCGGAGAGCACGTTAATGTCGGTCCTGCGCCTGATCTCTCTCCGGTGGTGTCAGATTGCCGTCCCATCGGGTTATGAGAGTGAGGGAATAGGGAGTGCACTTGTGTCTGCGCGAATGCTTGTGCACTATACTATTATTATGTCCTGCGCGGCTGGCTGATTTCCTTATATGAGAACAGCTGCCGTGGCTGGCAATCGGCTAGGACGCCATCATCATCATTATATTTTTATCTGTGCAGGTTGTGCTCGGGTTACTAGGGAGGTTCCCGATGAGGACGATCCTGAAGTGTCTGTCCCAACGTTCGTGGTTCCCAAATATTGGCCCAGTGACTACATTTTAGCCTTAACTTTTGTTCTCATGACGCAAACGCAAACCAATTTAGACACGGTAAGTTATTTTTAGGGTTCCGTACCCGAAGAGAAAATGGGATCCTATTACTAAGCATCTCATAAGCCGTGATAGCTAAAAAGCGGAAATTTTCACAAATAATTTATTTCCGTTGCCGCTAACAAATACTTAAAATTAAATATATGGATATCTATATATTAACAGGGGTCCCCATACAATAAACGTGTGAAACCGCAAATTATAACTTTGTTATTCATGTATTTGTATGAAAAATGTTATTTTTTGTTGCCGAAAAATGTTGTACCTATTCAAGTTCTCCAATAAGGACAGCTGTCATACGTGTATTAAACCGTGTCTTTCGTCTTGTTTTAGGTAATGCCACTTACTACAAAAGAGGTATATTACAAGGTGTTCATGACGTTAGTCCTACAATTGCTGGATATGTATATTTTGGCCTTAGCACTAAACGCAGCCTACACCAAGTATCGAGAACTATATGTATACGATGCGGCTGTCAAGAAAATGATTTCATATTTGACTAACTGTGGTCTGTGCAAATCTTTAGCGGACGGTATTTTGGCGTACACGCATCAACTTTGGGACAGGCAAAAAGGTTAGTTTCGTTGTTTTAGCTATTTATTTAATTGGAGATAATAATAATAATGATGATGGCTGTAAACAGCCGCATCGGCAGATCGATCGTAAGGTTAAGCAATGCTTGGCGCTGTCGGCCCGTGAATGGGGGACCATGTTGTCCGTGTTTCGGAAGGCACGGATTCCGGCTGTCATTTGAACATTTTTGGCAACTACCAAAAATTTTTACACAATTTTTACACAATTACGGGTAGTTGGAAGACAGAATGTCTGATAACCGGTCTTACCAAGGGTATATTGCCCGAGTAACGGACTGAGGAGGTCAGATAAGCAGTCGCTCCATGTAAAACACTGGTACGCAGCTGCATGCGGTTAGACTGGAAGTTGACCTTAATAAAATTAGGAAAAAGATGGGCAGATGATACATTTAAAGAGTTATCTAATACCCATAAAACAACTATTTAATATGAAACTTGAACATTAATAGTGAGCAGTTTTTTTTTAAGAAAACTTACCTTTATCTCTTCTGTGCCCTCTCTGCGTTCTCAAATATGCGTCTGTTTCCATTTTTAGAATAAGCATTCGCTCGTTTGACGTAAATGCTATAAAGGTAATAAAAAAACGCTTATATAAATAAAGGTTAATATAATACCTCTTTTGTCCCGTCGTTTCGGCCGAATTGCACCAACCGTGGTCACGGGTGGAGAAAAGAGGTATCGTAAACCTTTATAATTTCATCGCGAGTAAGACCCGTTTGTTGTCTAAAATATGTGTAAGTTTAAAAAATATTTATCGCTTATTTCAACTTTTATAGGTGACAAGCTACCGAAGTTAACCTACACTGCTCCATCGTGTCTCCGGCAAGATATGTTCACGGCGCTGTACATTCATCATCTGGAAGCGCCGGTGACCTTCAGGCAGCTGCCTTATTTCTTTAAACGCCAGCTAGCGGCCAGACTTCAGCGAATGGTCGTCTTTCCTGGTAAGAATTATAATTATACTTTGTATCTCTCCCGAAGATGATTACAGTTTACATGCAGCAGCACGCGAGATGATGCTGTCCTAATCACACTTTTTATAGTTATTATTTAAATACTTTTAAAATCGACTACAAAACTAAAGACTATTTTTATTACTAATCTTGCCCAACACTATTGCACTCCGCCATTACACTACCAAACCTGGATCGTCATTACGTGATTTTGTGTTGTCCGAGTCACAAGTAAAATCGTTCCTTTTCATAGAAAAAAAAT
>NWSH02000571.1:4231980-4278870 GCA_002382865.2 Heliothis virescens
CTTTAATGCCTTTTTATTTATATTACCTTAAAATAGAAGCTCTAATTCTTGTTTATTTCTATTAAACGAATTAAATAGCATTATAGATATTGAGAAATTTTACATTAAAAAGTAAGAAATCGACTGTTAAAAAAAGACTGTTCTCACACGCCATTGTCATAAATATGGGACCGCTAGTGATGTAGCGCAAATTAGATAATGTCAAAAATTTACGTTTTCAAAACTTTCCCCTGGAATGTATTATTTTAGATATAATTTGGTACGAGGATAAAATAACATTAGTTTTATAGAATCAGTCTTAAAAAAACATTTATATAGCTACACAGTCAAAGATAAAATTGGTTGGGTCGAATTTCGATATTCGCTAATCCTGACTCAGGCGCATCCCTATCCCAACCCGAATTGTCAGTGCCTTGTACGCCATGGTCATAAATAGACGACATCATCGTGACGTCACAAGTGCAGCCGATCAGAAATAGTGCAGTGCAGTTGAGATGAACAATATCGAAATATTTATTATATAGGTATTGATGATGATATAATGATTTTTTATGCCTGATTTATAGAAGTTAAAAATAAACACAAATAATTACAGACAACAGCAGGTCAACGTATACGAATCGTAATCGTACGTATTAAATCCGTGAAAATCTGGTTATTGTATTATGCATTCGAAGGTATTGACGAAGAATTATCGGTGTTTCTAAATAACCATAATTTTGTTTGTAAATTATAATGAAAATATAGTGCTTTCAGTAGAACTGTTATTCTGAGAGGACTTTCAGACTACTGGATTTTACCGCGCGTATACGCTATGATTGGCTTGGACAGCTTAAAAATTGGTAACTCTGCGCGTATACGAGTACTAGCTTCCGCCAGCGGTTTCACCCGCTTTCCCGTGGGAATTACTGCGCGCACCCGGATAAAAAGTAGCCTATAGCCTTCCTCGATAAATGGGCTATCTAACACTGAAATAATTTTTCACATCGGACCAGTAGTTCCTGAGATTAACGCGTTCAAACAAACAAACTCTTCAGCTTTATAATATTAAGTACAGATAATCGTTCGAACCTCTAGTTGTCAATAGTTTAATCGGTCGATTGGTTATTGTTTGTAACCCCGCGGATAATCCGCTAGTAGTTAGTGAAATCGTTCTTATTAAATGTGTCGTTCGGTCCAGTAGCACTTTCAAATAAACATACCCTTCAGCTTTCAAATTCAAAACTCAAACTCATTTCTTTTAATAGGCATGACGACTAAAAAAATCTAATTAGTCCGTATTTTAGATTATAAAAAGATATTGCATACGTATTTTTTAGTTTTTCATCTAAACAAATAATTACGAAGTTATAGACCGCTGAAATTGCGCGTGACGTCACGCCTAAGTACAATTTTGACATAGGCGTGACGTCAGGACCCCCACTCCTGAACTTTGATACTCATTATCTTTGTTATTATTGGTAGATTTTTAAAAACAAAAAATACGTGTCTAATATTTTGCGATAATCTAAATTACGGACTAAATGGATTTGCTTATTTTTTATCCTGTCGTCATGCCTATTCAAATGCTCAATAAAAACTGCTTCGAAACGTCAAGATAGTTGCACGGTCCCAAGTGGGTCTCATGGAGAAGAACCGGCGAAACCATTGGCACTCTTTTCAAAAATGTAAGTTTCGTTTCATCTCCGTCAGCCCACATAAGCGTAGACAAGAGATTATAAACCATATGTAAGACATACTACAACTACCAGATTTATTTAAAAAATATTCACATTTAAAATTTTTATGTTATTTAATTTCTTTTCTAGGATGATGAAATTAACTGCAAGGACGAAAGGGTTAAAAAAAAACTAAAATTCTGTCAGTATCTGTTAGTAGTACCACGGGTGGTGCACGGTGCACGGTACTAGGCAGCTTGGTAGTACTACGGGAAGAAAAGATTGCCCGTGGTACTACTCTTAGTACAGCGCTAAGTACAAAAAAAGCAAATAAAATAACGCATAGAAATCAATAAACAAAATCTCGTAGCAAATTGATTCGTTTTCCTTGGACATTATGGCTTAATCAAATAGTGTGGTGAAGTATATAAGTGGGCGGTATGTATGTATGTCCGAACAGGTTGTTCGGTAGCATCATGCAGTGGCTAGCGTTGCTTTGTCTCATCCTCAGCGTGATGCTAGTTATGGTAAGTTGTTTTATTTATACCTGGTTTAAACATGTACTTGTGTATTTTTATCAGAACATTAGAATAAGAAGTCAATAAGTTAAAAAAAAAGCTCGTGGCTAAGTCAAAGTTAAGCAACGCTTGGCGCGATCGGTCCTTGGATGGGTGACCATCTTGTCATAACGAGTTCTTCCGTGTTTCGGAAGGCACGATAAACTGGCAAAATGTTCAAATGACAGCCGGGACACACCAGTNTAGTATAAAATAGGAGATAGGTACCTATGTATGTTTTATGTAGAAAATGCTACTGCAATAACGCACCAATATAATATTTGAGCAGAGTATCTTATTGCTACGATTGCTACTCTACCGAAATTTTTCAGTTCCTAAAGGTGTTAGAAATGGTGTTCTTAGCAACCTTCTAGGGTTGCCCGGGTAACTGGGTTGTGGAGGTCAGACAGGCAGTCGTTCGATGTAAAACACTGGTTCTCAGCTGCATCCGGTTAGACTGGAAGCCAACCTCAACGTAGTTGGGAAAAGGCTAGGCAGATATAAGATAAAAAAAAATTCAGCCCACTTGACATGGCCCAATGATAAACCCAGATCTCGTTTAATGGACCCCACCATTAATCACTTAATCAGCACTTAAGGGAAATTATTAAATAAATGACACCACATTCATCACTTCTTACGTGTGTGCTGGGAAGAAGAAATCATCAAACGCCCCAGCAAAAGTGTTTCAATTTTACTATGAGACTTGCCCTGTCCTTATCCCAATTTCTCATTTGAAGTCGGCGCTTCATGTCTTCCTCTTTCATGCTTCTCTGTCGGACGTCATCTCACAAGTGACATTATTTGCAGCCATACTTTCTGCTTTACATTCCTGCTCGGTGCAATAGCGGTTGCTCACGACATGATCGCCATTCCTCTGCATAACACGCCCAAACCATGACAGCCGGTTTCCACACAGCTTCTCTGTTGCCGGTGCCACTTTCAAACTTCCTCTTATAGTAATTTCTTACATAATTATTATTACTCTGTCAACTTTCGTAACACCACACATTTTTCCTAAAATTCTAATTGCAATTTTAAGGTATTATATGCAAGGAATTGTTTCACAGGCTGACGACCATTCCCAAGAGTCACGGGGTGGTGTGAACCCTGACTACACCAGCAGATATGCCGAACTAGCGTCTCCTGTTCCCGCCCACATTAATGTACAGGACCTACTGGCATCCTTAGCAGCCGCTGGAAGCCATTAAATATTACCAGTAGACCAGCATAACCCCTGACAACTACCAATTTGTTTCTAAAAACTAGAATTTTAAACAGTTTTTGAGTTAAAGACCACAATTTCATTTCATCATGTCAATCTTCAAAATGTTTGCCAGTTCAATTAATTTAAATTAACGCATTTATTTCCATTTTCAGTTAAGATAATTATCCGCAACGTGGTCATGTAATTGGTATTGCCCACTAATGCCAGATTTTAATTGGCATAAATTTTGTATTATTAATTAGTTTATTTAATTTATGATCGTGTTAGTTGATCAAAAGTGTGGACCGCTTTGAAACTGTATGTATTTTGTATATTAAAGTATAAGTTCGCTCGTCTCTTTGTATTTTATTTGATTTCTTCACGATGTATCACATTCTAAAAAGGTTTTTTGTTAATTGTGGCACAGGTGGTATTATGAAATCTGTGGTAAGTCAGTTCTGAATTTACCTAAGTACAGACAACAACACATCAAGTTACCACAATCTGTCAAATTTCTGCAATCGGTTTTCAACCTTATCACAATAATGTGAGGTTAATATTCGATTGGTAAAATTTGACAAATTCGTTTACGTTGACCTGCTGTCGTCTGTACATATTGCAAGTTTCATGGCCAGTTACACAGGTTCCAGATAACGTTCTAAATAGCTATCTAACAGACAGTGTTATAGAAATATTTTTAATTTTGATTACTTTTCTATGAAGAGCTCGTGGCTAAGTCAAAGCCGCGCGGATCGATCGATCATAAGGTTAAGCAACGCTTGGCGCGGTCGGTCCGTGGATGGGTGACTATCTTGTCATAACGAGTTCTTCCGTGTTTCGGAAGGCACGATAAACTGGTGGGTCCCGGCTGTTATTTGAACATCTTTGGCAGTCGTTATGGGTAGTCAGAAGCCAGAAAGTCTGACAACCAGTCTTGCCAAGGGGTGCCAGGTTGCCGGGTAACTGGGTTGTGGAGGTCAGACAGGCAGTCGCTCCATGTAAAACACTGGTTCTCAGCTGCATCCGGTAAGACTAGAAGCCGACCCCAACATAGTTGGGAAAAGGCTAGGCAGATGATGATTACTTTTCTATGGCATGATCTGTCAGGTAGCTATATAGACCTGTATTTGGAACCTGTGAAACTGGCCGTTAGTTTTCAACAAAAACAACAATGTTATTTTATTAGAAACCTATTTAATCACTTCTTAAAGAATTCTAGTCCGCTTGACTGCTTGTCTGGTGAGTCGATGTACTTGCGTCGGGCTGGGAAGAGTCGCTCGTAGTTGAGGTTCACATCGTGGGGGTGACCTGCGTTGCCATCGCGCCGGCTCTCGCGCCCTATCGGGATGTAGTCGTAGGGTACCTAGGAAGATAAGTTTACTATCTTGAATACTTTAAATCGTCATCTGCCTAGCCTTTTCCCAACGATGTTGGCTTAGCAGCAGTGTTTTACACGGAGCGACTGCCTGTCTGACCTCCACAACCCAGTTACCTGGGCAAACCTGGCAGCCTTGGTAAGACTGGTTGTCAGACTTTCTGGCTTCTGACTACCCGTAACGACTACCAAAGATGTTCAAATGACAGCCGGGACTCATCAGTTTATCGTGCCTTCCGAAATACGGAAGAACTCGTTTTGACAAGATGGTCGCCCATCCACGGACCGACCGCGCCAAGCGTTGCTTAACCTTATGATCGATCGATCCGCGCGGCTTTGACTTAGCCACGAGCTCTCTAGCTCAGCTATCTTGCACGAGTCGAACGATGGCGGTACATAGATAGGTGGGTGGCCACGTATGTGTACATAGCAAGTTCCCCAAAGTTCGTTATTTTCATTTTCTCTACTGCCACTTGTACAGTTGTTTGGCAGTCATTAGGGGTAACCAGAGGTTAGTTGTTCCATATGTAAGAAGTAAGTCTATTACTCTTTTGCATCCAGACTGGAAGCTGGCCTCACCATTGTTGGGAAACGGCATGTTTTACAGTACAATTAAATAAAATAAGCATTACTCAAAAGTTAAAAAATATTCTTTTAAGAAAAAAATAATTAAAATTCTTCACAAAACACTGAAAAGGACAATATGACACTTTTCACATGGCTCTAGAAGTCGGTGTCTGCAGGTTTGTTAACAGTGTGTATTTTGCCACCGACTTCTAGAGCCATGTGAAAAGTGTTATTTTGCCCCTTTCAGTGATTCGTGAAGTCGGTTTGTATGTATTTCTTTTTAAAAAAAGTTTTTTATTTTATGCTTTTCAGTTTAAAACTATAATATTTTTAATACCCACAGTGGCAGTCGTAACCCATAATCGTGGAAAGTCTTTATTAATATAAATAAAATATGTCTAAATACAAGGTAGCTGCTATCATCAACCGTTACGGAGTTCCTTAAACTGCACTTGGCATTCATTGTCAGGTCTGAAATGGTAGGCATAACATATTTTTACAAAGCACATCTTGTGGAATCTCTCTGACAAAGGGCAAGGTATTTCAAAGTTAAGAATTTAAACACAGTTTTGGTTCAGTCTCAGTTGCTGAGACTGAACCGCTTAACGGAGTTTCAGGGCTTACCTGTGGTGCCGATTCTACAACGCTTAACAACAAAACACAAGAAATAAACAAATACAATGGCACCATTTTTTTCAGCAAACGTTCGCCTGTTCACTGGTCTCTTTAATTAAAATACCTTACAAGTTTATATAGGAAGCGATTCTGGTCAATTTTATTGCCTTCCTGCACTTAAATCTTTTATTTCAACCTCTTTTATTGCTATTATTTTCTTCTGTTCCTCATGATTTGAGATTGAGGTTTTATGAATACATTATTATGCTATCTAGGCACATAATTTTGCTTGACCAGATTAATTAAATACCACCTACGGATTTTCCTCAATCATTAATTAAGTTCAGAGATTCATAGGTCGTTAATATTAGGTATCAAGTCTAGATTACTTGTACAGGTTACTCAATCAGATTTTTTATAATTATTCTACAATCTAAATGCTTATAACTAAATATAAGTTCAGGGAGTCCTTCAAAGTAGATTGATCAATTCCAATGCGTGACAAATCGACGAATCCGTCGATATCAAAGGAAAAATCAAATAAAATTACTTTTATAGTCGCCATATTTATTGTTATTCGTTTCTAGAACACTGCAAAATATACGTAATAATATTTTACACGAAGGTAATGTGAGTGTCAAGCACTGCAAAGTTTACAATGGGAGTAGTTATTACTGCCATTTTCGTTTCATTGTTTTCTACAACATTTTCAGCAGTGAGTTTATTGTAAACAATAGAATTAATTAGAAAAAAAACACCCTTTCTTGTGAACTCAACATTAAGATCAGCAGGATCGCAATTGTATATGACATTTGATACTCAATAGCTAGTTATTGTTTTCAATATATTGAACGTAATTGCGTCAGATTCAGCTAAAATTTAATATTTTGAGGTATAGGTAGGGGTATCTAGCCACTGATTAAACACCATCAGGTTTATATAACAATTAAGTTACTCCCTAATCTTCTCTCATTTACCTACTTTAGCCGCAACCGCCCGAAATAAACGACCAATTTGAAATAACGGATATTATAACACAAGAACCAGGTGATGTTTCATCTTCTGATCATCCAAGTCCACAAAATAATTCAACCCAGCAAGAGCTTGTTACAGAAACAAACAAACCAGTGGGAAAGATAGTTCAAGTTACTTCAGAAAAAGAAACAAATAAACATATAGCTGTACCAGAAGTTAGCTTCACTGTCAAAGTATACAAATTCGTCGCAGAACCTATAATAAGGGCTGTGAGAGCTCCTAAAGTAAACGCAGTATTAAGGAATATAGGAACATGTGTTGTCAACGGTGCTATGGAATTATTCTCATACTATCTACCAGCTCCATTCATGCCTCTTATAGCATCAGCAGCAGGATTGGTAATCCCTTTTGAGCCAGTCGTTATGTTGAAAGAGAAAATGCCTGTGACTAGCTACAGGAGGGCTTTTCAGACAGCTATGAGCAGTTTTATGAGGACATTCGACAAGTACAAGGTTGAAGAAGAAGATTATGATCCATATATGACCAGACGGTTTAATAGGAGATTCCTGAATGATGATAATGTGAAAAGAGGACGGGTAACAGAAAACCCTGAGGTTTAATAAAGCGTTATATTTCTATATCGCTTTTGTTTTTTTTATATCCTTAGTTCGATAACTGTCAATCGTTTTCATGGCAGTCATAAGGTTTTTGATTGCTATGTTCGTATGTATAGTTTTTGCATTACTAACGATGAACGCAGACAAACAAAGCCTGTAATGATCTCGATAATCCTTGGCTAAAATTAAGTTTAGAAACTGATCTTAGGATAAGGCTGCGGGGTTGTTCGAAAGAATTACCGCAGCCCTGTTACACAAATGGTTTTAGAACAAAAGCGCATTTTAGTTAGTAAAAGTCTGACATTCCCTCCCACTGCTACCACAGCGGGATCCTATTTTATGATATCTCAATAAAAGGATAAGGTTGATTTATTTAAAGTTAATTTTTGAGTCGCTACACAATAAGTTCACAGTACGCCAGTGCAAATAAAGTAAAAAACTTTGCAATGGTTTGTGCCTAGTCTTCATTTCCATAGTAAAATCTTTATTAAAATGTTGCTGAATTCCTACCACTTCAATCAATAAATGCTGACATGGTTATAACCCCTAGGAAGGGACAGAAAAATGTAGTTTTCGCTATAGTTCGTTCTTTTCCAGTCTTTGTTTCAATTTCAGGTCGCTCTTTTATACGTTCTTTACTAATTTGAGCAGATTTTTTTTCTAGACGTGTCAGTTTTTTAGCCTTTTTGACTGGCTCCACTTTATGTTTTAAACCTAAGTTTAAGTTTTTGTCAAGTACCGCTCTGAATATATTAAGGGTTGTTGTTGTTTTTTTACTTTCCAGGCTAGCATTAGAACTGTCTTCTTTATTCTCTTCAGAAGTTTTATTAACTTCTTGTTCATTTGTTTCACTGTTTTTACTGTCTTCGTTTGAGTAGTTGGCAGCGTTAGTAGTAGTTTTTAAATCGGCATTTGGTGTCACGTTATCTTCAGTCACGTCAGTAGTTTCCTCAACGTTTCCATCCATATGATTAAGATCAGTTTTCCTCAAACTTTTTGTTTTCTTACCGAACCCCGACCAAGTGTGTCTAAAGCCGTTGTGGTCAATGAAAATTCTGGTGTCAGGAGATTCCTTCTTCTCTGTCCTCAACATATGCTCCTTGAAGTAGTCTGTAATAACATGCACTGTCGGCTTAAGGATATTGTATTTTTCGTTGTTAAATATCACATCACCGACTTTTTGTAAATCCATGTGACTTGGAAATTGTGAAACTGAACCTTGGAACTGGAATTGGGAAAATATTATGTTAAGTATAAACATGAGAAATAATGAGAATAAATCAGGCAATTACCATTTACTATGTGACTAGCTTCTGCCAGCTGCTTCGCCCGCTTCCCGAGGGAACTATTTCCCGTACCCGGATAAAAATAACCTATGTTGTTCCTCAGGGTCTATGCTATCTCTGTACCAAATTTCATCAAAATCGGCTCACTGGTTTAGGCGTGAAAGCGAAACAGACAGACAGAGTTACTTTCGCTTTTATAATATTAGTAGGGATAATAGTCGAGATTGTTTTTGGTTAATAGAACAGTTACGAATTCATAAGATACCTAATTTTGAAAATTCTTTAGAGTTAAAAACGGACTGATATTTTTTAAAATATTTACCTTCAAAATAAAAATGCCTAATACAACAAAAATCATTTTAGATGATTTCATAAATCCATGTTAAAAAAATAGCTACTGATTAACTGGAAGTCAATTCATTGTTATGCCATTTAATAAAGCACATGACGCATACAGTAATAAATGATTTTAATCAACCAAAGACTTAATCAAATAAACTTTATGGTTTGTGAAGGTAAAACGCTCTATTTACGGCCGTTCCCAATAACCTATCTAACTCTAGATTTGCTTACCAGAGATAGGAATTTGACATAACTTGTATGGGGCTAATGTCAAAATTCTATCACTAGTAAGCAAATCCAGAAATAGACAGAATATTGATTTTCGCAGTAAAAGACGAGAATTTTGATAACTATCAGTGATTGACACACGCCACCGGTAGCGGATCTTATACTGCGTAGAGTCCTAACGAAATCTGCTGATAATTATCTACCTACCTATGTATTCTAAGGTACGGACGATAGCAGGTCACGGTACTCGAATCTGTCAAATTTCACCAATCGAACATTAACCTTCCACCATTGTGATAAGGTTGAAAATCTATTTCAGTAATTTGACAGATTGCGGTAACTTGATGTGTTGTCTGTACCTTTCACACGACCGCGCGGTTGAGCGGTTTGCTTCTGCTTTGCCGCCACCGCTGTGCGCGACGCACGGTGCGCGGCTTGTGTATAAAAGCTGGAATTCACCAAAATAGTGCGGCTTTGTTCGTGAACACTTAAAATTTGTTTTCATTACCTTCCATATTGAAATTACTCCTTCAACATTTTCTTAAGTCACATGTTACTATTAACGACATTGAAATTTCAATTTTTTGTTGTATTTTTATTTATGACGTACCAGGACCGGCTTTTGTGCTTGATACTAACACCAACAGCAGAAAATCCATACAAAATCAACCAGGATAAGCAACTTTCCGATAAACTAGGACTTAGTGCTTTTAGATAATGGGTTACTCAGGAAATTTGGCAATCATTTACTTATGTTACAAAATAAAGCATTGAATCATTTCTGAAATTAACTTTCAGCAGGGTTCAGTAAGTGTAATAAAACACCAAAATATAATTTTACTTAAATATATTTAGCAACGTATTTTTACTAAAGCGTAAAACAAAACGTAGCCTCCCCAAAACATTCCGTTGACAATTCATCCGTTAGATGGCGTTTCTTTTTCAAAAAATAATATTTTACAATTTCATCAATGCAATAAAAAACTGAATTATTATTTATCATTGCAATAATATTTTTACAAACATATTCAATTCATACAATCCACCAAACGAAACATTAATTTATAACGCAAATAAACAAAATAATAACAATATGATTAGGTTCAATATTTTTGTAAAAAAAACATTAAAAATCAGATGTGTCAAATTACATACTTTAACCAAAAAAATAAAAACCAATTATGCAATTGGCCATTGTTGAAAAAGACAAATTACTGTAAATTTCTATATTAAAAAAAGAAAATGATTTCTAAGACACATCATAACTTTCCTTCTACAGTCAATACCTAACAATGCCATTACTTGGTTTCTCCAGCACCCTCATAATATTAATAACATTAGCCAGTAACAACTAACACTGGTAAAAGTGCATTGTACATCAAGGTATATGGCAACCGCAAAATATTGTCCCATGATATGAAATTCTACTTGTATTTGTATCTCTCTCTTTTGAAGAAAATCACAATCTGTACTCTTGAATGTCTACAATCAAATACGCATTTTAGCCAGCATTTTAATCTGGTTATTCTGGAAAATGACCAGTCAATGTGTAACATTTTTAGGCCAGTATGGTATTTTGATTGAAATCATTCATTAGAGTTGCTTTACATTAAAAAAGAACTATTATTTGAAACAACATTATTGTGATGCGTGAGATTATAAACAATTATTTGACTAAATATAAATAATTACTAATATTTTGTTTTAAAACTAATATAATAAGAAGC
This sequence comes from Heliothis virescens, assembly GCA_002382865.2. Classification (NCBI taxonomy): domain Eukaryota; kingdom Metazoa; phylum Arthropoda; class Insecta; order Lepidoptera; family Noctuidae; genus Heliothis; species Heliothis virescens. The sequence goes on from NWSH02000571.1 coordinate 4,243,135, forward strand.
AATACGCACTTTATAAAGGAAATTATGATTATTACAACTTGCGTATTCGAAAATTTAAGTTATATGGGAATTACAATAAGAGTTGGTGTACACTTCATGATTTTACAATGAGGCTCAAGCTCAAGTGATGTATAAATTATCCCTGTTTTAATCATGGACTCGTGTATTAGTGCATTAAATGACATATTGTATAAAAGTATTTCTGATATTTCATACTTCAAACCCTCAAATGTACACTCAACTTGTTAATCACAAAATACTAATATTACATCTTTTTAAATAAAAATGTATTAGCAAATGCAAAACATTTTTATAAAACAAGTGAAATTTGACTAGTAGTGTGGTGGATATGTATTCACTCATAATTTAAAGGTACCTAAAACGTCAGTGGGTACTACTAACTATTCATTAAAGTTGTAATATTAAGAATTATTGGCATTAATTACAATTTATTAGCATCCTCATTTAATTTACTATTATAAACGAACAGATGAAATTAGCAAAAAAGTGAAATATTAAGACTAGATAGATTATAACCTAAAATTCAGTCAAGTCATTCACTAAGCACAATAATTGTCTTGAGAAAACTGCATCAAAAGTATTTTGTAATTCAACTGGGAATAAGCAAAAAAAAAACATTTTAATAGAAAAGTAAAATTAATAATATCTGAAGCAGTTTTCTTACAAGGTGTATAAGCAATATAAAAAAGAAAAGACGAACAATTATGAAAATTGCACTTTTACAAAATATTTTTTTTTGTATAGAAAAATACGAAGAACAATATCAAGAAACGTTGGTGCCGTTGTAAGCTCTTCGAATTTCAAAAAGAATTTGTTTTTAGTAAAAACTTATCAAACTACATCTTTTTTTTCTAACATTATACCAAAAAGGAAGATCAATGCAACACGTACGAGTTTATTTTTATATCCAAAAAAATAAAAATATTAATTATTATTTACATCAACAATTTTAAGTGTTATATTAGACATTAAATATTGCAAGTGTCATAAGTCGAAGTGTCAAAATTTGTATTATCTCATACAGAAATATGACATAAATATGAAAAAATATATTCTATATGAACCACTATTAAGTAAACATTATGAGACAGCGATTTTATATGAAAATATAGGCATTATTTATTCGTACAAGTAACTATTTACAAAGCTTTCTTTAATTAATTAATGAAAAATATATTGAGTTAAAATGAATACTGATAAAATAAAATAAAAAGAAAAACACTGGAATAAGTTTTAGTGTCACTAAAATGATGCGAAATAAATACATTAAATGTGCCTTAAATATAAGTTTATTATATTGATCTATGTAATACTATCACGATTTTATATTTATACGACAGGCTGTTCTTTAGGCGACTACGGGCATAATTATGAACACCATCTATAATGACTGTTCGCCAATCTGTCATATTTTGACTTCTGCATACATTTGTGAATTCCCATTTGCGTATGAGAGTCATAAGACGTTTATATTAATTACTTTGCCTGGCAATGCAGACTTGAAAATCACAGCTAAGCAATCAATAGATTCCCCCAAATAATAGCTAAAAATATTTAGCCATTCCTCATAATTGCCAGGGAGTGAAACGCATTATCTACATTGACCGGACAATGCATACTTTTAGACATTTTGCAACACGTTCGGTGTTACTACACTACTGCATCAAATAATTATCTATTAAAATTACTTAACGTTACAGAAGTTTAGTTTTTACTTAAAGTTAATAGTATGACGCTTGTTTATAACAAATTCAATTTTAGTGATATTTTTATTTATTCTAATGATCGTAAACGTACCCTAGAATAATAGTATATTTCGTTTGGTTTGCACAAAATTGACCTAACGTTGCAAGATTTATTTTTCATGATAAATTAAATGCATTGATAAAAATGAAATTTTATGGTCGGATATACCATATAACTATAACGATAACCAGCCGCCAAATCACCGATTTGACCAATTAGTGGCAATTTCTCGTAAAGCCATGTATTCACTGGGAAACAATTGTTTATAAACACAGTTTCTGAAACATCACGCAGATGTTTACAGCAACAATGTTTCGGTAACTCTCTTTTCAAAAACAAAATTATATGTTTCTGAAACAAAATTATTTGTTTCAGAAACACGTAGATTTTGTTTCTGAAACAGTGTTTATAAACAATTGTTTCTCAGTGAATACATGGCTTTATGGTTTGTCTATCATTATAGTTACATGACACACAACCCACTTCTAGTATTCAAAGATGTTAATATTATATTCTGTACATTCGAACGTTAGGTCAACTTTGTACCACCATTTTTTTTATACGCACCTAAGAACAATACAGTATAAATCCAGGGAAAAGATTCGTTATAGCTTGTGCTTGGAATTTGTGCTTTATTTTATATAGATTTTAGGGTTTGATCGCAATGACACCTATGCTTCAACTAAGGCATAGACAAATTGTGGAGGAGACATTTTGAAACCTTCAATAGAATTGCTCAAGATGTTTGAATCACGAAATTCTATTAGTTTTTTTTATTCTATTACTTCGCTGTGCTTTGGTAATATCTGGGCCTACATGTCTGTTTGGTAAATTCAGAGAATAGGTCTTTAGTCTCAGGTTTTAGCTTGTTTATTCAAATAGCTACGTAGTCGATATTTACGGATGCTGTGAATTATTAATTTGAAGTCCCTTTTTTATAGTATATTAGGCATAAATGTTACTTATTTTTTTATTAATCGCTTTATATAGGTACTTCTACACGGAAGTATATATAAATAGGCATGTTTTAGTAGTTGAAAACTCATTATCAACAAAACCTTCCGCAATTTGCACTTTGCCAGTAATTCTTCACATTAACTGTAGACATAGATGTCACTGGTGCTCCATAGATGCACAAATGTAAGCCATTTTAATCGATCAAGCTCACACAAATATAAAATTCAGGATATAAGTATTCATTTGTATATTAATCTTTGTGCTCAAATAAAACCCGTAGCAATATTACTGACTATAGGAATATTCGCTGCTATTGTTCAAAGAGAAATAGTGGTTATTCCATGTATAATAAAGGTCAGTTTACTATGAATGAAGACTTTCCAAATGACGACACTGAAATATGTACACGTTAAAATCAGACTTATATTTAGTTCATAAGGTACGAATTCTAAACCTGTTAGCAACGATTTGATAATGCAAATGGCCGCCTTTGTATACAAGAAAATATTTACATATCAAGATAGATTTATCTTGAAAAATATGTGATTTTTAAACGGTTTTATTATGTTGTAGAATTGTGAAAAAACACAAAATAAATATTTCCTAAATTGACCAGTTAATCTCCAAAACGACCACTTACATAACCAAAGCGTATAATTTAAAGAACAAACTACCTACCATTAACACTTATTAGGTACTTTAGCTCCGAATTCGTGCAGTATATCGCACGCCATTTCTAAGTCGTTCCTTGTGATGCCCAATGCGCGTACAACAATGTCTTTGGGGTAGCCCTCCCCTACTAAGCGCGCAATGTAGTCTAAATTTATATTTTCGTACGACACGTTGTCACCATATTTTCTCCCGTGTTTATCGTGAGTTAGGGGATTGATTTTCTTTGCTGGAACAAGAAAATAACATGTTATCGAAATTATCCAGAAAAGCAACTTCGCCAATAATATTTTTTTTATCAAGCTGTGCGGCTATGTTTATAATGTTCAAATCATATATTTTCAAAAGATGGGTTTACTGTAAATATATACTAACTTATACCTAATAAAACCTATACGTATAAAATAAAAATTATAAATTATAAGTTGACTCTGAAATAAAATGGTCAAAGTCAGATTAACGTCCGGTGTCACAGGATACGGATAAAGTTCTGCGTATGACAGATACTGCAATAGTTTTATTTTTTAATGTTGATACCTTTTCTATCTCTTTCAGATCTATAACCTGTGAAACTGGCCGTTAAAAGAAAAATAAATTGATATAAAATATTGAAAACTTACCTGCAACAGCCAACTCATTCTTTTCAACTGCCACATTCTCATACGGTGGGTCTTTTATATCTTCCGATGGGAATTTAGGCATAGTCGTAGACTTTGTAGGCTGGTCTACGCTTCCACTAGTCGTTGCCGGCAGAGACCTTTGCCTAGGCGGAGCCCTATTTTCTAACCTAGTCTCCCGGTCAAAACTACACCTAGATTCTATTACTCTATCAGGTTTTTCTGGTGGTCTTTCGGGAGGTACCCGGAAATCCGTATGCCGGCTGTCCGACAAAGGAAGGTGTCTTTCGGATTTTTCTCTATTTTCTGGCACGTGTCTGTCCTGACGATTGTCTACGACGCGGATTTCGTGCCTATTCTCTTGTCTTAAGTCTGGGGTGGGGATATGGCGTTCCTGGCGACTTTCGCAACGTTCTGGCCTTTCTTGCCTATTGTCTTGCATGTGCCTTTCTTGTCTTTCTGGCATGTGCGTATTTGGCCTATTTTCTGGCATGTGATGTCTATTGTCTGGTGGGTTAAGTGGCTGTCTAGTTTCTGGAGGCAGTCTGTTCTCGGGAGGGTTGGGTGGCTGTCTATTTTCAGGTGGGTTTATGGGTTGTCTAGTCTGATTTTCCTGTCTATTCGGCAAGGGGTCCGGTCGATCCGAGTTGTACCGGTTGTCGGAGACGTGTCGCAGTTCGGGTTTGGGTTCGGTGGGGGTGGGGGTTTCGGCAGGACGTTCAGGCGGGGGTGCGGGGAGTGGGCGGCTGTTAGACTGTGGGGTGCACGCGCGACGGGGTTTTTCGAAGGCTCTGGGGTCGGGTGGCACCTGAAAGAAGACTTTTCTTAAGTTTTGATGAAGAAAAAAGAACAGCATTAGAGACACTTCTTCTTCAATGAAACCATTAAACAAATAAGTTGAAAATTGTAATGGATTTTAATCAGTTACATGTCTTAGATTGAATACATCAAAAACATGTAATATTTCTCTCACATACCTCATGTCTGGTGTCAATGACGCCGGTGATAGTTTCCGTGGAGCCAGTGATGATGGAAGTCAGCCGATGCCGTGAGTCCGGCTCCGGTTCCAGCGACGAACGTCTTCTGGGTTCCGGGACTGGAAATAGCATATTGGTGGTTTTACAATATTGAAGAGAATTTGGAAAGACATAAATAGTTTTGTCATACTTATTATTGCTTATGACGAAAACGACGATGACCAATGTCATGATGATGAAGAACATAATGACGAACATAATGACGAAAACGATGATAAAGATCATGAGTAATGACGATGCTGATGATGAGATAATCGATGAAAAAATATTGTCTCCGTACGCGTTCTCGTGCTAGTCTCTAGTTCACACCCACCGTGAGCGCTGCTGGCGGCGGCGATGTCCTGCACGCTGCAGGCGGCCAGCATGGCGGGCTCGGCGGGCCACAGGCACTTGCGCGGCGGCAGCGGCGGCGCGCGCAGCTCGCCGTACGCGTTCTCGTGCTAGTCTCTAGTACACACCCACCGTGAGCGCTGCTGGCGGCGGCGATGTCCTGCACGCTGCAGGCGGCCAGCATGGCGGGCTCGGCGGGCCACAGGCACTTGCGCGGCGGCAGCGGCGGCGCGCGCAGCTCGCCGTACGCGTTCTCGTGCTAGTCTCTAGTACACACCCACCGTGAGCGCTGCTGGCGGCGGCGATGTCCTGCACGCTGCAGGCGGCCAGCATGGCGGGCTCGGCGGGCCACAGGCACTTGCGCGGCGGCAGCGGCGGCGCGCGCAGCTCGCCGTACGCGTTCTCGTGCTAGTCTCTAGTACACACCCACCGTGAGCGCTGCTGGCGGCGGCGATGTCCTGCACGCTGCAGGCGGCCAGCATGGCGGGCTCGGCGGGCCACAGGCACTTGCGCGGCGGCAGCGGCGGCGCGCGCAGCTCGCCGTACGCGTTCTCGTGCTAGTCTCTAGTACACACCCACCGTGAGCGCTGCTGGCGGCGGCGATGTCCTGCACGCTGCAGGCGGCCAGCATGGCGGGCTCGGCGGGCCACAGGCACTTGCGCGGCGGCAGCGGCGGCGCGCGCAGCTCGCCGTACGCGTTCTCGTGCTAGTCTCTAGTACACACCCACCGTGAGCGCTGCTGGCGGCGGCGATGTCCTGCACGCTGCAGGCGGCCAGCATGGCGGGCTCGGCGGGCCACAGGCACTTGCGCGGCGGCAGCGGCGGCGCGCGCAGCTCGCCGTACGCGTTCTCGTGCTAGTCTCTAGTACACACCCACCGTGAGCGCTGCTGGCGGCGGCGATGTCCTGCACGCTGCAGGCGGCCAGCATGGCGGGCTCGGCGGGCCACAGGCACTTGCGCGGCGGCAGCGGCGGCGCGCGCAGCTCGCCGTACGCGTTCTCGTGCTAGTCTCTAGTACACACCCACCGTGAGCGCTGCTGGCGGCGGCGATGTCCTGCACGCTGCAGGCGGCCAGCATGGCGGGCTCGGCGGGCCACAGGCACTTGCGCGGCGGCAGCGGCGGCGCGCGCAGCTCGCCGTACGCGTTCTCGTGCTAGTCTCTAGTACACACCCACCGTGAGCGCTGCTGGCGGCGGCGATGTCCTGCACGCTGCAGGCGGCCAGCATGGCGGGCTCGGCGGGCCACAGGCACTTGCGCGGCGGCAGCGGCGGCGCGCGCAGCTCGCCGTACGCGTTCTCGTGCTAGTCTCTAGTACACACCCACCGTGAGCGCTGCTGGCGGCGGCGATGTCCTGCACGCTGCAGGCGGCCAGCATGGCGGGCTCGGCGGGCCACAGGCACTTGCGCGGCGGCAGCGGCGGCGCGCGCAGCTCGCCGTACGCGTTCTCGTGCTAGTCTCTAGTACACACCCACCGTGAGCGCTGCTGGCGGCGGCGATGTCCTGCACGCTGCAGGCGGCCAGCATGGCGGGCTCGGCGGGCCACAGGCACTTGCGCGGCGGCAGCGGCGGCGCGCGCAGCTCGCCGTACGCGTTCTCGTGCTAGTCTCTAGTACACACCCACCGTGAGCGCTGCTGGCGGCGGCGATGTCCTGCACGCTGCAGGCGGCCAGCATGGCGGGCTCGGCGGGCCACAGGCACTTGCGCGGCGGCAGCGGCGGCGCGCGCAGCTCGCCGTACGCGTTCTCGTGCTAGTCTCTAGTACACACCCACCGTGAGCGCTGCTGGCGGCGGCGATGTCCTGCACGCTGCAGGCGGCCAGCATGGCGGGCTCGGCGGGCCACAGGCACTTGCGCGGCGGCAGCGGCGGCGCGCGCAGCTCGCCGTACGCGTTCTCGTGCTAGTCTCTAGTACACACCCACCGTGAGCGCTGCTGGCGGCGGCGATGTCCTGCACGCTGCAGGCGGCCAGCATGGCGGGCTCGGCGGGCCACAGGCACTTGCGCGGCGGCAGCGGCGGCGCGCGCAGCTCGCCGTACGCGTTCTCGTGCTAGTCTCTAGTACACACCCACCGTGAGCGCTGCTGGCGGCGGCGATGTCCTGCACGCTGCAGGCGGCCAGCATGGCGGGCTCGGCGGGCCACAGGCACTTGCGCGGCGGCAGCGGCGGCGCGCGCAGCTCGCCGTACGCGTTCTCGTGCTAGTCTCTAGTACACACCCACCGTGAGCGCTGCTGGCGGCGGCGATGTCCTGCACGCTGCAGGCGGCCAGCATGGCGGGCTCGGCGGGCCACAGGCACTTGCGCGGCGGCAGCGGCGGCGCGCGCAGCTCGCCGTACGCGTTCTCGTGCTAGTCTCTAGTACACACCCACCGTGAGCGCTGCTGGCGGCGGCGATGTCCTGCACGCTGCAGGCGGCCAGCATGGCGGGCTCGGCGGGCCACAGGCACTTGCGCGGCGGCAGCGGCGGCGCGCGCAGCTCGCCGTACGCGTTCTCGTGCTAGTCTCTAGTACACACCCACCGTGAGCGCTGCTGGCGGCGGCGATGTCCTGCACGCTGCAGGCGGCCAGCATGGCGGGCTCGGCGGGCCACAGGCACTTGCGCGGCGGCAGCGGCGGCGCGCGCAGCTCGCCGTACGCGTTCTCGTGCTAGTCTCTAGTACACACCCACCGTGAGCGCTGCTGGCGGCGGCGATGTCCTGCACGCTGCAGGCGGCCAGCATGGCGGGCTCGGCGGGCCACAGGCACTTGCGCGGCGGCAGCGGCGGCGCGCGCAGCTCGCCGTACGCGTTCTCGTGCTAGTCTCTAGTACACACCCACCGTGAGCGCTGCTGGCGGCGGCGATGTCCTGCACGCTGCAGGCGGCCAGCATGGCGGGCTCGGCGGGCCACAGGCACTTGCGCGGCGGCAGCGGCGGCGCGCGCAGCTCGCCGTACGCGTTCTCGTGCTAGTCTCTAGTACACACCCACCGTGAGCGCTGCTGGCGGCGGCGATGTCCTGCACGCTGCAGGCGGCCAGCATGGCGGGCTCGGCGGGCCACAGGCACTTGCGCGGCGGCAGCGGCGGCGCGCGCAGCTCGCCGTACGCGTTCTCGTGCTAGTCTCTAGTACACACCCACCGTGAGCGCTGCTGGCGGCGGCGATGTCCTGCACGCTGCAGGCGGCCAGCATGGCGGGCTCGGCGGGCCACAGGCACTTGCGCGGCGGCAGCGGCGGCGCGCGCAGCTCGCCGTACGCGTTCTCGTGCTAGTCTCTAGTACACACCCACCGTGAGCGCTGCTGGCGGCGGCGATGTCCTGCACGCTGCAGGCGGCCAGCATGGCGGGCTCGGCGGGCCACAGGCACTTGCGCGGCGGCAGCGGCGGCGCGCGCAGCTCGCCGTACGCGTTCTCGTGCTAGTCTCTAGTACACACCCACCGTGAGCGCTGCTGGCGGCGGCGATGTCCTGCACGCTGCAGGCGGCCAGCATGGCGGGCTCGGCGGGCCACAGGCACTTGCGCGGCGGCAGCGGCGGCGCGCGCAGCTCGCCGTACGCGTTCTCGTGCTAGTCTCTAGTACACACCCACCGTGAGCGCTGCTGGCGGCGGCGATGTCCTGCACGCTGCAGGCGGCCAGCATGGCGGGCTCGGCGGGCCACAGGCACTTGCGCGGCGGCAGCGGCGGCGCGCGCAGCTCGCCGTACGCGTTCTCGTGCTAGTCTCTAGTACACACCCACCGTGAGCGCTGCTGGCGGCGGCGATGTCCTGCACGCTGCAGGCGGCCAGCATGGCGGGCTCGGCGGGCCACAGGCACTTGCGCGGCGGCAGCGGCGGCGCGCGCAGCTCGCCGTACGCGTTCTCGTGCTAGTCTCTAGTACACACCCACCGTGAGCGCTGCTGGCGGCGGCGATGTCCTGCACGCTGCAGGCGGCCAGCATGGCGGGCTCGGCGGGCCACAGGCACTTGCGCGGCGGCAGCGGCGGCGCGCGCAGCTCGCCGTACGCGTTCTCGTGCTAGTCTCTAGTACACACCCACCGTGAGCGCTGCTGGCGGCGGCGATGTCCTGCACGCTGCAGGCGGCCAGCATGGCGGGCTCGGCGGGCCACAGGCACTTGCGCGGCGGCAGCGGCGGCGCGCGCAGCTCGCCGTACGCGTTCTCGTGCTAGTCTCTAGTACACACCCACCGTGAGCGCTGCTGGCGGCGGCGATGTCCTGCACGCTGCAGGCGGCCAGCATGGCGGGCTCGGCGGGCCACAGGCACTTGCGCGGCGGCAGCGGCGGCGCGCGCAGCTCGCCGTACGCGTTCTCGTGCTAGTCTCTAGTACACACCCACCGTGAGCGCTGCTGGCGGCGGCGATGTCCTGCACGCTGCAGGCGGCCAGCATGGCGGGCTCGGCGGGCCACAGGCACTTGCGCGGCGGCAGCGGCGGCGCGCGCAGCTCGCCGTACGCGTTCTCGTGCTAGTCTCTAGTACACACCCACCGTGAGCGCTGCTGGCGGCGGCGATGTCCTGCACGCTGCAGGCGGCCAGCATGGCGGGCTCGGCGGGCCACAGGCACTTGCGCGGCGGCAGCGGCGGCGCGCGCAGCTCGCCGTACGCGTTCTCGTGCTAGTCTCTAGTACACACCCACCGTGAGCGCTGCTGGCGGCGGCGATGTCCTGCACGCTGCAGGCGGCCAGCATGGCGGGCTCGGCGGGCCACAGGCACTTGCGCGGCGGCAGCGGCGGCGCGCGCAGCTCGCCGTACGCGTTCTCGTGCTAGTCTCTAGTACACACCCACCGTGAGCGCTGCTGGCGGCGGCGATGTCCTGCACGCTGCAGGCGGCCAGCATGGCGGGCTCGGCGGGCCACAGGCACTTGCGCGGCGGCAGCGGCGGCGCGCGCAGCTCGCCGTACGCGTTCTCGTGCTAGTCTCTAGTACACACCCACCGTGAGCGCTGCTGGCGGCGGCGATGTCCTGCACGCTGCAGGCGGCCAGCATGGCGGGCTCGGCGGGCCACAGGCACTTGCGCGGCGGCAGCGGCGGCGCGCGCAGCTCGCCGTACGCGTTCTCGTGCTAGTCTCTAGTACACACCCACCGTGAGCGCTGCTGGCGGCGGCGATGTCCTGCACGCTGCAGGCGGCCAGCATGGCGGGCTCGGCGGGCCACAGGCACTTGCGCGGCGGCAGCGGCGGCGCGCGCAGCTCGCCGTACGCGTTCTCGTGCTAGTCTCTAGTACACACCCACCGTGAGCGCTGCTGGCGGCGGCGATGTCCTGCACGCTGCAGGCGGCCAGCATGGCGGGCTCGGCGGGCCACAGGCACTTGCGCGGCGGCAGCGGCGGCGCGCGCAGCTCGCCGTACGCGTTCTCGTGCGGCGCGCGCGACCGGCGCGGTGCACGCGGCGACTGTCGCGGCGACGCCAGCGGCGACCGTACCGACGGCCGCAGCGCGTCTATTGTCGATGTCGCTGCATTGAATTCTGCCCAGTCCTGTAAACGTTATCGTAGTTGTAGTCCACAAGTGAAATTATACCTACTAGGCCCCGCCACTGCGGCGTTGATTGCATTTTCTAAGACTTTTTGTCAGCGCAGTTACCAACGGGAAGACAAATAAAAAAGCCTTAACCGGTTGCCTCCTAGTCGAATGTCCTTAACCCTGCCTTCCTCCATACTGAAGTCCTTTGTCTACCAGGGCCGCAATAAATCTTTCAAACAATCTTTGATGTAATGGGCCCCGCCAACTTTGCTAACGGACCGCGCGGAAAAAATCGCGCTGCGTACACGGGCCTATCGTCGCTAAATAGACGCTAGACGGACACCGAGCCTTACCAAGAGTCGTCCCTTGACACCCGTCAGCCGTGCGATCTCGCTCTTGTACTGTGGCGGCGAGGCATTCAAAACATTTAAAATGATAAAAGATTGAAAAGCCGCCACTTAATTGAAGTAGGTAGTTCAATGCCCTACCGGCCATAGTGCATAGCGACGAGGCGGGTAAACTTTTTGAGCGTGTCATCTCAGATCGTCGTCAGCCATTTGTGCAGAGGGGTCAGATCTGGACGAGAAACAGTTCGGTTTTCGGCGCGAGTGTTCCACCAAAAACGTGCGCGTTCACGCGCGTGAGGGCCCTGGCGGAGGGACAGTTTCCTGGGATGAGGTGGTGATGGCGATATCTCTGGACATCTCCAACGCATTCAACAAACTACCCTGGAGTTGTATTCGGGAGGCTCTGAATTACCATGGTGTGCCTCACTACCGCCGTACGGTAGGGGCTTATCTGGAATATAGATGCGTCACCTATCGGGGACGTGACGGTGCCGGTCGGCACCTGATGCCCTGCGGCGTTCCACAGGGATCGGTCTTGGGACCGCTCCTGCAGAACATCGGCTACGACTGGGTGCTGCAAGGCGAGGGACACGCTGGTCACAGCCCGGGGGAGCTCGCACAGGGAGATAACCACGGCTGGTGTCATAGGTATTGCACCGCATCCGGTGTTTTTGCCCGGAGGTACACCTGAACAAGTCGGAGGCCATGGTATTTCATGACCGCCGACGTATAGCGCCGGTGCCGAGATTACTCATCGTGATCAGCGGGGCCCGGATAGCTGTCGAGTAGTGGCAGGCGGTAGGTGGTTGTACGTGGAAATTGTACGGCCCATGGCCCTGTATGAGGCCCCTATGTAGGCGATGGACGTGACGGCCGATGTTCAGAACATTCTGGTATGATGACGTCGGTGGAGGCGGCGCGGCGACAGCGGGGAGGAGGCACGCGCGCCACACTTCGGCGAGACAGTGGACGAGAGTGCACACACCCGATTACTATTTGGTCTTTATACTGCACGCCTCGTCGAATTTATGATTTAATTTTAAATAGAAATAAAACGTTGTATAAGTAACCGGCGTCATAATTGGAAAGTTCTCACAATCTCGCAAACAGTGTTAGTTAGTCGTCCGCGGGTATCGCACGATCTCCTACGAGGCGGCTAGCGTTCTGGCCGGATCCCTGCCCTGGGACCAAGTGGCGAAAGTACTTGCGCACTAAGGCCGCGGCAGTGACAGATCGCCTCCTACTTCATTAATGAGGACACGGTGCTGGTCCTCCCAAGCTACACACTAGAGCGTGTCTTTCCCGCAATGTACGCTGTTGTGGCAGCCGTGTGTACATTTAAACAAATTTGCTGCGACTACCATAAATTGTTACGTAGGTATATTATTAGGTCTAGACAAGATATTGTTAAAGTAACTAAACGTTCTCGTTGTCTGATTTAGTCATTCTAGAAACTGTCAAAGTTTCGAATGTTCTGGAACTTTCGGGAACCTACTGGTACCTACGTGAATATTGGGTACCTAAGAACCTACTCGAATATACAAGATATTTAGGTATGTACAGACGACAGCACATCAAGTTACCACAATCAGTAAAATTTCTGCAATAGATTTTCAACCTTATTACAATGAAGCCTTAGTTTTCAACCTTATTACTAGGAAGTGGTGAAAGGATTAACAAAGGACAGCACCCCCAAAAGCGCCCCGCTTTTGGGGGTGCTGTCCTTTGTTAATTATGACGTGAAAAATTGCTAATTTAATTAGCCTACTTTCAATAAATAATTTTGACTTTGACTTTGAATGGAGGTAGGTTAAGTTTCGATTGGTAAAATTTGACAGATTCGTATATGTTGACCTGCTGTCGTCTGTACTATCAACCAATGACATTTTATGACGCATCTCTAGCAAGTTTTCGTAGGGACAATCAAATGCAAAAAGATCGAAATTCAGCATGCAGTGTATAAGCAGGCATTCTTTTTTTTGTAAATCTGGGTCATATAAGTCATTAGTAAATAGTACTTATTCGAATACTCTATAACCTTATCATCTACCTTATATTCTTGATATGACTGGTATGATACCCCTTGGTCAGCGGCCAATTCCCACTTTAGACAAGCAAGATTTTAAATTCATGCAAAGATTCTATGAGTGGAATGTAAAATCAAAAAAATGCATACATAGACATGCAACATGTATTATGCATTCAGTGTATAAAAACCAAAAACAGGCAAAAAACAAAAACACAAAGCACATATCACCAAGCGTATATTTTCAACATAAAAAAATACACTTACAAATAAATAAATCATTGAATCGTCAAATACTACGTAAAATAATAAGAATTAAATTATTGCTTAATGTCAAATAATACGAGCTAAGCGTAAACAAAACGAATTGTCCCAAAATATCATTATCATAATAGATTTTAATTAAGGACTCAATAAAACACAACAACAAAAAAAATAAAATGGAAAAATCAAAAGTCCATTCAACTTTATACGGAATCCAATTCTATTCATCGAAGCAACTTATATGCTTTTTGACTTAAAAGCAGTCTTTTATATCTAGTTCATTAATTCATTAAAGAGAAAACAATTTACTTAAAAAATATAAACTACATTTAAAGTGACCAACAGGCCCTTACAATAACTTTATATACAAATCATTTTGATTTTAATTTAACTAAAACAACAAAGTCATGGATATAATTATACATTAATTAATTAAATTAATACTATTGCATCTTGTGCTCTATTGGGAAAAAAAGGAAAAGCATAAAACAAAAAATGACAAAAGAAAGTGACTTAAATAATAAAAATAAATAATAATTTGTCTGTTATTGGCTGCAAAAATGACATAACTGTAATACATAGTAAAAGCCATTTTTTTTAAATTGTAGTTCTGCTATAAAATTTTGAAAGCTGATTTAAACCACCATTTTTTTATATAAAGTTTATATTATTGAAAATGCGTATTATATCACTCTTGCATTTAAGCATGCTAATAATTCATAAAATTCATGATTCAGTATGACTGCAATACCATATACCAAAAGTGACATTCACGCGTTATTTCGTTTTGTCGTTTTTAAATATGAAAAAACGTTCAATTTACTTTTCTGAGGACTATAAGAGCACCATGAATATTATTATAGTAAGTATACGAATTTGTGCAAATCAAGTCTATGCTTATATATCCCCAAAAATACTAAAACCCCTTTTTCTAGCAAAAATGGCCCTTTACTAATACATATTTATGTTACTAAAGGGACATATTTACTATCTCGAATTTTTTTCTTCAAAATAAGTCTGGATATATATTTTTTTCAACGCGAAAGTCACTTAATATTGAACAAAAACAATCATGACAAAGTTGTAACATGATTTCTATAATAACTTAAAATAATATACATACAAAGAAACTATGTTACAACCGTACAAGCGGGGATGGAGTTGCGATGGTAGAAAATGAAACGCAGACCACTTTTTTTATATTTTTTTATACTTATAATTATCTTGTTTCTTTATTTATAGGAATATTGTTTACGAGTTTGTGCGTTAGCGTTTGCGCTTGAACAATCAATAAGTTTACGTGAATAAACGGTTTTACTTTCCTTAACAATTGCAGGTAGAAATTCATCTTCAATTATTTTAATTTTAACGACCAGTTTCACGGGTTCCAAGTAAAGTTCTAAATAGTTATCTGACAGTATCATAAACTGTCAGACAGCTGTCTAGAACCCTATCTGGAACCTGTGGAAAAGGCCTTAAGTGTTTTTAAGCGACTTAAAAAACGGAGGAGGTTCTCAATTCTTAAATTTTTTTTTCGCTATGCCTGATGCAATTATTGAATTAAAGTCGAAAAATGTAGCAATGGAGAAAACAAAAACTAAATAGTTATATTCCTTTTATTTTAAATATATGAATTTCGTAATATAACGCTTATATTTTCCACCATCCCAACTGGTATCAATGACAGGCAACCAAACAACGTAACTGAAGGGATATAATTCACCCAAAATAATGATAACATTCACATAACATCATGCTCTCACAAACTTAGCTCACGTCACAAAGTGGACTGGGATCTCAATGGGCGAAAGAGACATGAATAATGAGCATAAAAGCCATGAATATTGGTCTAATTAAGTATTTTTCTGAGTCATATATTTCCACAAATGGCATTGGAACAAATAGGGAAAGAAAATAAAAAAAGAAGCAAATTCAAGCACTTATATTGCCATTTAGGCAAGGTTTTTTTGAGATATAGAACCAATTTTTGAGTAAAATTTTATCTATTCCTAAAAAAAAATACTCAATACTAGTACTCAATACGCCACCAACGGTTTAAAATAATCATTATGCCCATGGTACACGGTTCAATTTCAAACCATAAAGACCCCGGATCCACAGTTCAACATACACAAAAACAATACCATAGTAGACAGAGAGTAAGTAGGCTATCTTCATATAAAGCGCGCGGCTTTTATGTATGCTCGTATTATATGTGGGCTCGCACACATGAAACCAAAATTTCGACCCGTTTCTCAGTGCGCCATTCGGGAATATTGTGTGACGACGAATTAAAACTCTGACGCACTAAACTTTTTTCATACATTCATAAAAACGAACTCCGCGTGACTTGTACAGACAACAGCAGATCACGGTACCGAATCTGACAAATTTTACCAGTCAAATATTAACCTACCTCCATTGTGATAAGGTTGAAAATCTATTGCAGAAATTTATCAGATTGTGGTAACTTGATGTGGAGTCTGTACATACAAGCAAAAAAATGGTTCGTTTTTATGAAGATAGCCTACTCGCTCTCTATCTACTATGACAATATAAAATGAATAGGGAATGTGTTCCGTAGATGTCGGCAAACAAACTACCGGACAAACTATGCGTGCGGGGATTTCCGCCGCAGTCTCTGCAAACAAATATAAATATAATGTTTTTATGTGAAACGCATGCATTGGGCTGTGAATATTTGTGACTTGTACAAATAAAACACAAATTGTGATAAGTGCATTATGTCTAATATGGTACTGATGGGCGATTTGCTTTACAAGCAAGAACAAAAAGTAAAATGAAGTATAGACAACAGCACATCAAGTTACCATAATCTGCCAAATTTCTGCAATCGATTTCCAACCTTATCACAATAGCGGAAGGTTAATTTTCGATTGGTAAAATTTGACAGATTCGTGTACGTTGACCTGCTGTTGTCTGTACAAAATAGCAAGTTTCTTTAGAACTTCAAAATTAGACTCGAGTCTATAAAAATAAAGTAGATTTTATTTTAATGACAGATTGTTTGCAGATTACTGATCTGTTAATATTATTAAAAAGTCACAAATAATCATTGACCCTTATTAAAAAATGAATTAAAATAAAACATCAAAAACAAAAATCAAGGATAGTCCCACGTACAAAAATTATAAATAAATATTTATAAATAAATATTTAAGCCTTATCTTTTGAAGAATAAACTTGAATTTAAAACATTCCATTTACGAGTTTACAGTGTGTGGGAAATCTCTCGATTTTCGTTTAAAAAATGGATAAACGCATAAAATACAAGCTAGAACGAAACAAACATGCCACTCGGCCAAACACAAGGCAAACCATGCTACATTTATATGTATAGAAAAACAATGATGATGTGATACAATTATAATAAAATTTATTACTAACTTCATTGTTCTGAAGGCTTATTCATTCAAACACTTAACATTTTTGTGAAGTAAAAATGCGCGGTACGAAACACAAAATTAACGATCCGTGCCACAAGTTCCAGGTAAAGTCCTAGATAGCTATCTGGGACTTATAATTATCTGGCAGATAATGCCATAGTAAAGTAGTCAACATTTAAAACATCTCTATCATTATCTGTCAGGCAGATATATATAGTATTACTAGCTTCCGCCAGCGGTTTCACCCGCGTCCCGTGGGAACTACTCCGCGCACCCGGATACAAAGTAGTCTATAGCCTTCCTCGATAAATAGGCTATCTAACACTGAAATAATTTTTCAAATCGGACCAGTGGTTACTGAGATTAGCGCGTTCGACCAGACAAACAAACTCTTCAGCTTTATAATATTAGTATAGAAGTATGGATATGGAACGTGTAAAAGTTTATTATTTTATTAGTTCTTTACTAGATAGTATTTACGGCCTATTCGATCTTATTCCAACGTTTCTTGACTTGGCTTTCAGTTTGTTTGCAGTTAAGGCAAAATGTTGCACACATACAAACTTAGTGGTAGTCAAGACGATTCTTAGTTCAATCCCTTTCCGAGTCGATATGTGCTACATACCTTAACCAGTAAAAAATCGGCAAATTTTATTACTAGGCACTATACGTTTTGTGTGGCAAGATACCATTTTTTCTATATTTTTTATTTC
The DNA here is from genome assembly GCA_002382865.2 of Heliothis virescens. Lineage (NCBI taxonomy): Eukaryota > Metazoa > Arthropoda > Insecta > Lepidoptera > Noctuidae > Heliothis > Heliothis virescens. The sequence continues at coordinate 4,260,697 of NWSH02000571.1, forward strand.
AAAGCTATACTACCCATTGTCATTAAAATAATACGATGCTTAATTTATTATCATATATCTTCCAGCGCAACGATCAAAGTGCAGTTTAGAATGTTATCGCAAAATAGTGATGCTATCGAAAACGCATATCCTATTTGTTATCGATAAATCCATCGATCAAATTAAAATGTAATACCTATTTTAATCGTTTCCTTTCACCGATTCGTATCAAGATTGATGAACCCAATTGAAATATTTTTGCTTAAAAATTATTTTGTAAACATAAAACAGCGTTGTCGATATCGATAAAATCTACTATCGACATTAAAAAATATTTGAAAAACATATCCGATTTGGCCAATACTTTGTTTTGATTATGTATAGAACGTAAAATTAAAATAAAACGATATTTTACCTCAGCATCGTCGATATCGTCTGTGAGTCCGTTGAATGTGGCGTTCCTAGACGCCCAACCGTTCGAGTTGCCGGATATCGATGTTTCTACACCTGGAAACCAACGTCCCTATATTTAAAAAAGCAAGATATCTTTAATATCCGTTTAATAATAAAATACATGTTCAAATGTGATTGTCTTTACATCTTACAAAAGTATAGAGAAAAAAAATATGGACCAAATAAACAGTATTCTTTACATGAGAGTGAGGGAATTGGGATTGCAGCTGGCTGATCTCCTTATATGAGAACAGCGTGGCCGACAATCAGCTAGGACGCCATCATCATCATTTTTTTAGTGAAAAGTAAACGAATGGTGGGTCAGTAAAAATTTACCCTGTCAATCACATATAATTATGTATACTTTTGTAAGAAACCTGTTATATTAATAGTATTGTGTGCATACAAAATAATATCGATATCGATACACATTACTGAGGAAGATTAAGATCCAAAGTAAAGATACTTACTGGATCCATTACACCCGGACGATCCGGATGAACCGGACGAATTTGATGACACCTGTTTTACTGCAGTCTTTGTGTTCCTGAAAATACGATTTCATTTTATCATTTAATAATCCTATACATATAATAAAGCGCGAAAGTTTATCTGTCTGTCTGTTGCAGTTTCATGCCAGAAGTACTGCACTGATTTGAATGAAATTCGACATTGCAGCTTATAATAATAAAATGTTATAAAGGCAAAGACAAAGTTGTTTGTATGTTCGGTACAGACGCCAGCAGGTCACCCTACCCGAATCTGTTAAATTTTACAAATTGAACATTAACCTTCCACTATTGAGATAAAGTTGAAAATCTATTGAAGAAATTTGATAGAGGTAGGTTGAGTTGCTAACGTCTGCACCTTACACATCAGAATCTATCTTATATATAAAAATGAATTGCTAAATGTGTTGGTAAGCGCATAACTCAAGAACGGCTGGACCGATCGGGCTTATTTTGGTCTTAAAATGTTTGTACAGATCGAGGGAAGGTTTATACGATGAGAAAATATGATTATATAAAAAAAAACAGGATCCGCGTACGAAGTCGCGGGCAGAAGCTAGTTCTTAATATTACAAAGCTGAAGAGTTTGTTTGGTTGAATGCGCTAATCTAAGGAACTACTGGACCGATTTGAAAAATTCGTTCAATGTTAGATAGTCCATTTATCGAGGAAGGCTAATGGCTATTTTTATCGGGGTGCGCGCAATAGTTCCGACGGGATGCGGGTGAAACCGCTGGCGGAAGCTAGTAACATATAAGGCTACTTTATAACTGGGTCCGGGGAGTAGTTTCCTCGAGATGCGGATGAAACCGCGAGAAACCGCTAGTACCCAAATAAATCTATACTAATATTATAAAGAGGTAAAATTGATTGTAAATTTGTTTGTAGGGGGTAATCTCAGGAAGTAATGAACCGATTTTAAAAATTCTTTCACCATTCGAAATCTACATTATCCACGAGTGACATAGGCTATATTTTATCCAGGTACGGGCAGTAATTTCCACGGGACGCGAGTGAAACCGCTGGAAAACGGCTAGTATTTAAATACAAAACTTACTTGTCCGAAGTAGTATTAGGCGGTCGCGGCGGCACGAAGGCGTCGACGACGACTTGCTCCGTGCCCTTGATCTCCGCGCGACAGAACGGGCAGCCCTGACCTTCCGAGTCCTGGCAACCCAAACAGTTCTGTTTACAATATTTCTATATCTTTATCTCTATTAGGCTGAGGCCAAACGAGCGTAATTTTTTGATTCGTGAGTCACAGAATTTCGGTCGCAGAAAATTCTTACAGACAAAAAAGACAACTCATTTTGTGTTGCCGTGTGAATCAAATAGGACTTTTGTTTGAAACCGAATGTAGCAGATTTTCTGCGACGGAAATTCTGCTACTCACAACTTAGAAAATTACGCTCGTTTGGCTTCAACCTTAGGTCGTATGTAAACGAATAAACAATTATTTACAGTGTTATAAAAATCCATAAAAAAAGCTGGCGGTATTGCCACATTGGATGGCAAGCTTACCCTTTATCCAAGGTGGCAACCAGCCTTTTAGCCATTTGGCGATTGAGATTAAATCAGGTATAGAAACGGCTATAGGACAAAAAGGTGCCTCGATAACCATCTTTTCATAACGAATTCCTTCATCTTTACGAAGGCACGTTAAATTGCTGTGTCCCGGCTACCATGTCAACATCTTAAGCAGTCGTTACGGGTAGTCAGAAGACAGAAAGTCTGACAACCAATCTTATCAAGACCTATCGGGTACTAAGTAACTGGGTTGAGGAAATCAGATAAGCGGTCGCTCCATCTAAAACACTGGTACTCAACTGCATCTGGTTAGAGTGGAAGCCGAAACCAACATAACTGGGCTAATAATTTTTTTGTTCTGGAAATCTGAAAAGGCTAGGCAGTTAATAAAAGGATATTAGACTCACAATTTGCCACGCAGTTAAACACGGTGTACATAGAAGATGACCGCAGGGCTCTATCCTGATGTCCTTATCGTTCTCCGCGCATATCTTACATAGTTGAAACGTGCTACCTGAAATTTTATGTAAAAAATTAAATTACGTCCAGTTTCACAGGTTCCGGATAATGTTATAGAAAGCTATCTGACAGATACTGGCTATCTGCTATCTATCAATAAATATCTATAAATCTAAGATAATTTTACCCTAAGCTTGTATTATATTACATTAATTGATCTATTTTAAGTTCGTAGGTGAACAATTTTTTTTGCGAATTTATCGATATACCTCTCGGCCGATTTTATGCAAACTTCTCATAAACCATCTACCAAATAGTTCGAACGAAGCCTAAATCATTCGGTTCGGATAAGTGAGAAATTACAAGAAAAAGTGGCATTGATTTTTATATGTATAACTTACCCATTTCACAATACAACTCATACTGTTCTTGAGTGACGGTGATGTGGTCTTCCGCGGGCGATATGATGGCACTGCTGAGGTCCGGGTTCACGTCCCGACCGTCCGGGTACAGGTAACTGAAAGCGTGGTACCGGCTTTTCTTATTGATTCGCACTATTCTATTATTTGTAGTTATATGGTTTATTTTTATATGTTAGTATAGATATTTTGCTGTGTGTAAATGTACATGCACATTGTCTTTGTACGACTCACCGACTCGACCTCTACTGAGCGCTCCTGAGCTCATTCCTACAAAGTCACTTCACAGGAGTGCAGTTATTATCACCAAATTCAAGGTTAAAGCTATATTATCTATTTTATACTAATATTATACAAGATGATGAGTTAGTTTGAACACACTAATCTTAGGAACTACTGATACGATTTGAAAAAATCTTGCAGTTTCCAGACAGCATATTTTATTGAGAAAATGATGATGTCAGACTTTTACTGACTAAAACCCACCGTGTTCCTTCGGGAGCCCTTTGTGTGCCAGGGAAGCGCAGCCCTGGCAGAGTTACCAAAGGCTGCGGTAGAAGATAGTGTTATTATAATAAAATAGACTTACAATCCCTCTCTGTATCCATCTAAGAGTGCCTGCACTAGGCTCTTGTTCTGCGGTATCGTCTGCAATATTTCGCCGTCGACCGTCACGTAACCTATCGCCCACTGGCCTAGCCGTGTACATGATAACCTGGAACCAACACATAGGTGATTAAGGGTGAATAGTTATATCAAATTTCAATCTCTGATTGCAAATCAACGGATAGATAGGTTATAGAAATCAGCTTTAATATACCTAATTAGAACAAAAAAAATAGTATGTTTATATTGATTTCGTTTGTTCTTTTATACCAATATGACGTATTTGACTTTTCTTGACTGTTCTTTTAAAGTACTTTACTGTTTCTTTTTCAAAATGAAGGCTTCATTGGAACAGAAATATAAATTGGAGAATGGTGAACTAATTGTAAAACCAAAACTGCGTGGGAGTTACAAAGGTGTATACTGTATAAATATAAAATATAAACCACACTGACGGTCACATAACATTATTTATTGGCAAATGAGAGTAAAGGTCAAACCGACCCCGGTATACAAATTGCCGGTGCATTTTCATATTTCAGATGTAACGGTCATTTAAATTTAGACCGTAAGCTTATGCAAATAGGTTCGACAATTCTATAAATAGTGTGGGAGATTTAGGTCCTAATACTAGATATATACGTATATAATGATAGGTGTCAGTTTAGATAACGTTTTGCCGTGAATGGAGTATATTCGGAAACTGATATTCTTGTTGCTGCTAAATTATGTTGGGCACATTAAGGCGCGGCCCCACGGCGGTGCATGCTGTGCACGGGCACGCGGCGCATTTTAGCTGCGTGTATTCATTTGTTTGACAACGTGGGTCTACGTTTCCACTGGAATACACGAATATGACACACGACTATGTATAGCGTGGCACGGCGCACGGAGAGGCTACGCTGCGATAAGTGAGCTGTACGTAGTCGACGGTCATATTCGTGTATGGAGTACACCCACGTGGAAACGTAGACCCACGTTGACAGCGTTGAGCTATGTAACCGCCTATTCGAGCAAGCCACGCATGTATCAATGACGTCAATTCGTGCGTAGCCTCTCCGTGGGTTGCAGTGGACACAACCACATACATTTTCTTCCAAAGCGAAGCTTAATACACGTGCGTAGTCTCTCCGTGCACCGCCGTGGGGCCGCGCCTTTATTCACACGTTAGGACGGAAAGCGAATGTTTGTGAATGCTCTTTATATTCATTGTGGTGTCATGCTTTGAAGTTTGATTTAGTGGAATGATTGAGAAATGTTGTTTGTCTTCTTATGATGGCTTAGTTTACTTTCAATCAGATTTACTGAACCTCAAGGATAAGCTAAATACCTATAGCCAATGTAAATATTTTTTTTGTATTAGCTTCTTTTTTAAAAGAAAAGAGAAGAATACTAAGAATATTTATAGAAAATATATTGGTTTATTTGTCAATCTATCTAGAGATCTGACATTAATAACCGTCCAATAGTGCTTATTGGTAAGTCGACTAACGAAACGAACCTACGTTTTTATACTATAGCTTTGTATATTTCTAAATCCCGACGTGTTAGAGGAACTGCTTTGTAGAGTTTAAATCCGTGTCCAATAATTTTCAAGAAATTATAAGCTTGAAACTGCTGTAACCTGCCAAAATTTCAACCCCCAGGTACGAACACCACTCACCTAAACACATAACTGCCAGCCTTGTGGATATATTTCTGGAGCCTCGCCTTGACCTCGTCGTACGTGAGGAACGCCACGTATCCTGGATGCGTCACCGCCAGGAGTTGCCAGTTGCGGAGCAGCGTACTCCACGGTTGGAATAACCTGCAATGTTGGAATGAAGTGTTATTGGGAGAAAGTATTAGCGTTTGAAAAGGCGTCGGAGAATCGTTTAAAAGGTTTTTACCCTACGTGGACCTGTTATGGGTATCTATAAAATTTCTAAGCTGGGTGCACGATTTCAAAGGGGTCCTAAGGATAAGGACTGGCAAGAGATTCGCTAAAATCTGAGAAAATATATTATCCCATTACTTTCACAATATCCATGAATCATGACTATGAGGCCCATGTAGAGATTAATGTTTTGTCAGAAAGTGCCCATTGCCACGTTCATTGACAACTAGAATTTCAATACACTAGTTTAAACCAGCAGTGTTTGTGAATTTGTTCATCTTCATTTGGCTGCATCTAAACAAAGCGTGTAGCGTGTCTCTTCAATAACTGAATTACTGCCCAAAGCTGAAGTTTGATGATGCTTCATTTATGTAAATTAAAAGATATATTAGCGTAACATGATCATCTAGTTCATCAGTCATCAGGAGCTCATGGCTAAGTAAGATCATAGGGTAAGGCAATTTGTGTGTGCGGTCCGTAGATAATACTCAAATTCATCAAAAACGTAGTCAGAAGCCAGTAAGTCTAATAACCAGTCTTACGAAGGAGTATCGGGTTGGCTGCATAGAGGTGGTCAGATAGGCAGTCGCTTAACGTAAAATAATGTAAGTTGCAGGAGACAGTTTCAAAGCTTTTAAAATTATTTAAGTACTTGAAGATTTTGTCTTACCTAGTAAATACATCAAACTCAAAGTTGGATATGAAGTCGTTACACGTGAGGTCTATGGTGGTTTTGAGCGCCATCGTCTCCAGCCCTGATGATATGGGGTGCACGTTGTTCAACTCCTCGCGGAAGATCTTCCACGGCACCAGTGTACTGTGGACAGAGATAATCAAAATTAGAATTTAATTTACAGTAACAAAATTGTTAGGAGTCGGCGCGTAGGTATCCACAGCTAGCCTATTCGTGCTCAAAGGTTGCAATTTCGTGGTGATTTTAGAAACGTTCGGATGCAATTCGTTACTGTTTGGTACAGCGAGTAAACCAGTGCACAAAGCAAACTCTGAGAGCTAGATAAATCCTTTCATAAAGCTAACTTTCATGTCGAATTCTCAGATCCTGTCAAAGTTTAGCTAACTACCACAGACTATTGAAATCGCATCAAATTACATCGGATCCTCGGTCCATATTAACTTCAAGGCTTCTATGAAGTAAGACTTCATAGAAACCCAATAACACTTGCATTACCCGATCTAGGAAATCGTATTGAAAACTTTTAGACCGAGCTAGTCTAAAGGTACAATTAGACTGGCATAGAAAATAAAGATAGCTGACCCCACCACCATGTGGAATACATAGCAGGAAAGAGAACGAGAGTCTAGAGACTAAACTCTTGCTCTCTTTCCTGCTGTACCCTCTTTCCTGCTTGCTCTCTTTGCTGTAGAGGTACATTTCTCGGAAATGTACTTTATAGACACAATAATATTAAGTGAACTGACACTTGGTAAGTGCATCCACAAAAGGGCCTGACAATAACGAAGTCAAACATGCGACGTCAGAACAAGTGGCAATCGATAAGTCGATACGTGACCGCGCTCGTCTGGCTACACTGTTGTATGAAAGTTAATGTGCAGAAGGATCAGTTTTTTAAAGCCTGATAAACCTCAGCCCAATAAAAATCGTGGTATGCGCCCCTTGATAGGAAAGGTTTAAGGTGTTACCACACCAATCAATCGACTGTCGCTCGATGCTATGAATCGATGGTAAAATGGATTGGTCGACGTCAATCGACAATTTCGACCCTACTGATTTTGTCGATCAATCCTTTCTACCAACGATCGATGGCGTCGATTGATGGGTCTAGTAACACCCTTACTGGTAATTTGACTTCAGAGTTGCATGAGTTAATAAAAGCTTTGTTTTTAAACTTAACTGAAAATACCCGACAAAAGTATGATGTCACCATGTTTATACAGTACGGGTCTTTATACAGTTTTTTGGCTTAGACCTTCTGGAGTCACCTGTATAACGGTTTCCATACAAAATGTTAATAGGAATGGGACGGCGCGTGTTTTCCAATTAGCCGAATTAATTTCCTATATTCAATTGAGGGGGACGGTTGGCATTGACAGTGGGCAGACGTAACGATTATTTTGCCATCCCCTTGTATATTTGAGGGGGATATTATGTACCCATACCGCTGAGATGAAATGGTAGTGAAAAGCCCCGTTTTGTGTCGATTCGTGTTGTTTAAAGAGTGGGAGGAAACTGTGTTGTAGAATACTTCTGATAATAATAAATTGTATCCCGATTTGGGTAATATGTTGTTTAGTGTTGTAATGTTCACTTCTTGGGATGTCGTATAGAACATATTTTATAGCTAGATAGCTATTAAGAACTTTATGTGGATCCTGTATAACTGGCACTTAGGCTAGGAAAATCGAATAGAGATCTTTTATCTCTGAAATGAATATTAAAGTACCTAACTAGAAAAGCATTATTTATACTGCAACAGCTTACTTACGAGTATATACGTAAAGCGCAACGCCGGCGTAGTACATTACACTCGCGTGCATATTTCACGGCAGCGTCAACTTTTGCTCAGCTTGCATATTCAGTGGCAAACGTACTGGCTGTTGCTGTTCCCTTAAATATGCATTGAAGTGTATTGATTTAGAACTGATGTTGTATGCTGACGCTACATAGGTCTGACGCCATGCGTAGATGTCTAAGAATTACGTAGGAACGTAAATCTTTTTTGGAAATATTTTATTCGCAGATTTCAAGAATTTTCATTGTCATGCCATATTCCGGCAAATTATGTTTGGAGGGATGATTTTTCAGGCAAACACATCATCTGGCAGGTAGTTGCCACATTTTTTTATTTGCACTGTTGTTTATAGAAACATACATAAATCAGCTGTATTAAGGACTGCGTGCACCGAAACAAAAAACATAAATTATCCTCGTAATCTATACTAATATTATAAAGCTGAAGAGTTTGTTTGTTTGAACGCGCTAATCTCAGGAACTACTGCTCCGATTAGAAAATTTTTTTCAGTGTTAGATAGCCCATTTACTGAGGAAGGCTATAGGCTACTTTTTATCCGGGTGCGCGCAGTAGTTCCCACGGGACAGCGGGTGAAACCGCTGGCGGAAGCTAGTTAAATATAACAGTAGTGCAATTTTCCTACAACAAATGCAGGCAATATAATCATCACATTATTTTCCTAGACTATTAATAAAATAGTGTTAATAACTAATCCTATTATTATTGTAAATGCGACGAAAAATTTGTGTTACCGTCAACATTACTCGAGACTCAACTCACGAGCCAGTCCATAACGTTCCATCGATCTCATGCAGGATAATCCCAAAGATATTCAACTCACATGTAATTCCGACATGAGATAAATTCCTACGTATAGGACTACCTCAATATTTTCTTTAGAGGCAATAGCACACTTCATAAACTTCCTAGTCGATTAACAACCGTATTTTACAGGTAGTAAGGAACAATTTTCTTTGAAGGCGAAAATCCTCGAGTATACTTATCATGCTTTACTCAATTTCTCATTAATAACCGTCAATTTGTATGACGATACTTTACGAATGCATGGAAAAGGTTAATGAAAAGCGGCTCGTTCCATATCATCATATATCTTTGTCATATCATGTACTCCTATGTAATAGTTTGCGCGACACTTCAATTAATAAGACCTCTGAGGTGAAAAATCGAATGACCATTATTATTATTATTTACCACAGTACACTTGTCAATATACAAATACAGTCCTGAACTATGAAACTTATTTTTTTACAACTGGCAAAAGTTTCGCCAGCCAGTTTATTGCATTGATAGTTTATAGATGAGACCAGATCAAAATTGATGACGTTTGGTCTGGAAAATGCGCAGTGCCTAAAGCATGGACCTCGGGGCGAATCATTACATAAACGTACGTCAAACCGACGTATACACACAAATATTTTGTACGTCGCTTCGACACATTGGATGAGGGGCCTCGCCCACTCCAATTTGCATTTAGGGACACGGAATCGAATCGAAAGTATCGATACTGTACTCATGAGGAGCACCGAAAAAAGTGTTGCAACAAAAGTATCGGCATTTCAAGGTGTCCAGTACTTTTACTTCTTAGGGCCATACGTGCATAAAGCATAGGTCAATATCTGTAACGAATAACGTATTCGGGACATCTTATTCGATACGATACCTGCCAAAAAGAACTCATGGAGTAATAGTATCGAGTGCAAAAGTATCGATACTTTTCATGCATGTCCATGCATTCCATCCATTCGAATCAAATATGAATGCACTTGAAATTTTTGCAACACAGGAAAAACGAAATTCATACTTTCAATTCGTATTTGAGTTTCGATATTTCTTTCTTTCGACAGTTTCAGCAGTTTAGATGACTTTGTCATGTGAATAGATCTGACCTCTGCGATGGATTCATAAGGTCATTTCCTCGGAACATATGTGATACTGCAGGAAAACGCTAGTATAATAATGAAAAACGATCAGAATCGATTGCATCGAACCAAAACAAATTTTAGAAATCATAAAGTTTTGTCTTTTAAAGTTGACACGCGACGTATCGTCTGAAACTGGAACAATACCAGAAATTACAGATGGATTCAGATGAGAACATCAAATTCGACGCGATAGACACTTGCGTATGAGAGTTTTAAAAGGAAATAGAAACTATTTACGAGAGGTCTCCCTTGACTCCGATTCGTTTGCGCGATCGCCTTCTATGAAAGTTCATAATTTAGCGAACATTCCCATCTATTTAGCGAACAAAGTCACGCTTTGGAATATGTAGTTGTAAATAAAGAACTAGTATAGGAAGCTTTAAGTACCTCTTTAAGTATCATACAATTGCCACTGAAGTACCTACGTACTTAAAAGTGTTACCAGGTTTGACCCTACCAAACGAAATTGATTTTGTAAGCGTGACATTTGAACGCCACACAAAATGAAGTAACTAATATTCAGGTGCGAATTTCGACTATGAATATGTCATGAAAGTTTTAGTACACCTATTGTTCTGAACTTAGTCACTTCAAATGAATTGTTTCTATCGCCAAATATTGATTCAATCAAAAGGTACAGACGACAGCAGGTCAACGTATACGAATCTGTCAAATTTTACCAATCAAACATTAACCTACCCCCATTGCGATACGGTTGAAAATCGATTGCAGAAATTTGACAGATTGTGGTAACTTGATGTGCTGTTGTCTGTACATTCGGAGCGAACAATGGAACCACAGAGCAATGTTAGTTGGGATAAAGTTATTGTTTTGTTCACCAACTTTATTTGTGGTTTCCAGAACATAGCCAGTAGACAGAGCAGTGTTATTTCAATACAATATTATCGTCTGATGGCTATCGATTGCTCGAACTTTTGTGATCCTTTAGTGCAAAGGCGATTAGGTTAGGTAACATTTATTAAGTAAACAACAAGATATACATATTTCATTGTGAGGCACTTGCTAGACCTTAGGGGTCATGCAGGCCGGCAGGTAGGTAGGTAGGGGTCCAAATAAAGCACACAATTGGTAGAAATGTACTCTATTTAAGCCAACTTCTGTTGCCCTAATCACGCCCAGGTTTTGAGGTAGTAATACGCTGGGAACACTGGCACCTACTCTTTCGGCACAGTAACACCTCATTTTCTCGATTACTTAGAAGAATAAAAATTCTTCTTCATTGTTTTTAATGTATCAGACGTCCCTACAACTTCAAAGGAGAAGGAAAATTTAAAATATGCTTTAAGAATACTTTATTCCACCTACTTCGCATAATATTTATCCTTAAAAATTTAATAGAAATAAAATTTATCCTTATTTTCCGGATTAATAATCCGGAAAATAAGGATAAATTTTAATTAATTCCCAGAAAGCTTATAGTACTTATTAATGATGTTGTTAACTTTGGGGTACATTTTTGCTGAGAATTTAAGCAACAGGCTATATTATCAAAGGTAGCCATAGAACGTATACCACGGCAAACGAATCTATACTAATATTATAAAGCTGAAGAGTTTATTTGTTTGAACGTGCTAATCTCAGGAACCACTGGTCTGATTTGAAAAATTATTTCAGTGTTAGATAGCCCATTTATCGAGGAAGGCTATAGACTACTTTTTATCCGGGTGCGCCGAGTAGTTCCCACGGGACGCGGGTGAAACCGCTGGCAGAAGCTAGTAGAAATATATTAGGTACACGCTTATCAGCTTGCGTGTATAATATCGCATTGTGAGGCTACGTTATTTTAATCCGACGCCTATTGTTGCACAAGCTACTCTGACTTTATACGGCAGGAGACACGGATTAGTCACAAAATGGAGTGCTGTGATATACGAAGATTTCGCTGTGGATTTGTCAACTGCGTCGCAAACACTATTTGCCTGAAACAGTTGAGAATTCCACAAAATAAACTTCTCCTTTAGTGGGTATAAGATTGCATTGACCATAGCTGTTGTGATAACACCTAGTGGAAGGTATTTTCAGCAAAACTCGTATTTCCGAAGTGCTTTGCCATATTTTATAGTGTTTCCAAAAGGGATTGCGAGACGTTGTGTACAACGGGATGCTCAGAGACTCCTCATCTTCAACATAACAAAAACCATAAAATTTCCCGTTAAGATATGGTTTTTGTTATTGAATTGGCGGAGCACTGTGAATGTTCTTTGTTCCATCTACTTCTTTCACTGCACTGCGAATCTACGGAACATAAAGACATGAAGTTACCACAACCTATCAAATTTTTGCAATAGATTTTCAACCTTATCACAATAGTGGTAGGTTAATGTTTGGTTGGTAAATTTTGACAGATTCGGGTACCGTGACCTGCTTTTGTACATATACTTGCTGGTCAATTTTACCAGACAAGCCAATACTGATAAGCACTCCATTCACTACCAACTCTGTGTTAAAACACAATATGGTATGAATTCCTAATGGCGTGCACCTTATAGAGAAACAACGTGACATAGATTCGTATTGCAAGCCCGTGACTCATGTAGTGTGAAACGTTCGAAGCTAATTAATATTTGTTAATAGTTTTGTTCGCGGCCCAAGCATACATTCTAAGTTATTTTCGAAATCCCTACTAATATTATAAATGCGAAATTAACTGTCTGTCTGTTACGCTTTCACGCCTAAACCAGTGAGCCGATCTTGATTGAAAATTGGTACAGAGATAGAATAGACCCTGAGGAATAACATAGGCTACTTTTTATCTGGGTACGCGAAATAGTTCCCTCGGGATGCAGGCTAGTATTTAAATATAATAAGGAGGAAACATTACTTTGTTTGTTTGTACCCTAAAGGCTCCGAAACTACTGGACCGATTTGAAAATTCTTTGTAAGTAACATTGGCAAAATTTTGTTCATTTACGGAAAGTAATTCCCTCGAGACGCGGATGAAGCCGCAGGAAGACAGCTATTATAAACTCTTTGGCATACCCAAAATACTAGACGAGGTTTTCAATGGAAGTTGGAATTGATTTATTTCCTTTAGCAAATCCACCTAACAGTAACATTGTTTACAAGACAAATTACTTCGCGTGGAATATAAATGAGGTGTGAACATCATAATCAACAACATTATGCTTACATTGATTACTATTGATTGAGGACGTAGTGTTAAAAACACTATAATCAAATCCATCCGTTAAGTTGTTTATGATATCACATACAGACTGGGATTTTGAAATACAGTTGTGAAAAATATTTTCTACTCTGAAATTATCTACTGTTGACTTCAAGATAGTCTCAATGAACGAACAGAATTTCCACAGCCTATGGCTGATTTTAAAGTGGCAAAATACTTGATGACTATACTTGATGATAATCGAGCATCTTGCTTGAGGGTTAGCGGATTGCCCAGGTAACAGGTGCCAGGGTTGAGGAAGTCGTATAGGCAGTCACTCTACGCAAAACACTGGTACTCAGCTGCATCTGGTTAGAATGGAAGACGACCCCAACGAAGACGGTAAAAGGCTAGACAGATGATGAACCAAACTTGATTGGCATCTCGACAATTTAATAAAAGCTCACCTACAGTAAATTTCTTCCTAACCAAAAAACAACGCAATAGAAAATAAACACCAAAAAACTCATTCATATAACACTATCAGAAAGGAAGTTATCAACAGCAATATCTACGGGAAGATACCAATAAGTTTTACAAGCGACGATAAAACAGCTGATGTGTGGTACGTAACAGAGATTACGATGATAATAATATTATATCAGTTCAGATAGCTGAAGATGAATGGCTGTATTTAATTATCATGTTACAGATAAGGCAGAAGGTCGACTCATTTAAGTACATTAGGCCATTGGAATAGCACCGAGTGCACTTGTGACAATGGACGTGCTGTTTGAGGTGTGCTTTATTTAAGTTATATATTTTGATAACTTAAATGAATTCATTGTCAAGTTAATCGACTGTTAGATCATGCATGAGACTGATACCGTGATTCTTGATTATGATCTTCATGATTTTGCAAGCATCCCTATAATGTATAGGCACACCTGGTCTTCAAAATTTCCAAAAGTTCTGCAGTCATTTCACATCTTGCTGATCTTCACGATTCTTCCCGCGTCCCGAGGGAACTACCTACTAGTGCATCTTCCATTGAAATCGGTTCACTGTTAGCGTGAAAGCCGGACAGACAGAATTACTTTCACATTTATAATATCAGAAAGAAGTAAGGATTATACTTCTGGACTTATAACACCAGTCGACCGAGATTAGGCTAATCCATAGAGTTTACAAGACGATAAAGTATGAAGGTGAATGAACGCTAGGCCGAGAGCTTAATGGCGGGCACCAACGAAGCGTAGCATGTCGCAAAATGCGTAACGACCACTAATCGTCTCTGCCACTTGGGAAAACGATAAGAAATGTTAAGGTATTTTTTTGTACTTGGTAAAGTATGATTTTGATTCACAGTTATTCCTGTTTCGGGGTATTATAGGCCAATGCTTCGTTGATCTTACGATGTGACCGTAAAACATGATTCGTGCTATTGTTATACGGTTTAGGATTGGTCATGTGTGCAATTTTCTCAGTAATTGTCTGGAACTGAGAGCAGATAATACAAGGAAATGTGTTTAAGCTTTATGATCGCTTTACGATCTTTCTAACACTGCCAGTAAATAACATGTTAGGGAATAGCAAGTTTATGGGACAAAGAGCAATGCACAAATGCGAATTTTCTTGATTTTAGTCATTGATGTTGAAACTTGTGTGACGAGCGGATTGATCATAAGGTCAAGCAACGATTAGCGCGGTTGGTCCGTGGATAGGTGGCCATCTTGACATAACGAGTTCTTCTGTGTTTTGGAAGGCACTATAAATTGGTGATTCTGTCATTTGGACAGTCTTGGCAGTAGTTACAGGTAGTCAGAAGCCAGCAAATTTGACAACGAGTCTTACCAAGGGGTATCGGGTTACCCTGGTATAACTAGGTTGTGGAGGTCAGATAGGCAGTCGCTTCGTGTAAAGCACTGGATTTCAGCTGCAACCGGCTAGACTGGAAGCTGACCCTTAATATAGTTGGTAAGCTAGTTACAAGATGCTGTTGGTTTGTATCTGAAGATTAAAACACGGGCTAAACGGTGCACATAATATTTCGTATGTTTTCGACAACGCACGACTAATCTTTTACACTCGTATAAGTACTTACTGCAATGCATGCAGGTGTAAAGATGAATGCCCTTAAATCTACCTGCATACCTTTTCGTAGCACTTGGTCACGCACGAATTGGCCCAGCGACCGATGTGTCATACTACGTCAAGTCGCGCAAATAATTCGATTAGTTCCGACGTATCGTGTGAATATCCCAATCAAATTGGTTAAACGTTAAACGTGTTTTTCATTTATTTTTATTCTTTAAGGTATGAACGTTTTTGGTTATATGTTTTATTCCATCGCTCATGAGTGTCTGGCCTTAGATCAGAGATTGATTTGGTCTTGTGTATTCAAAGCTTTTAAAAGGAACTAAATCAACGCTTTGATCGACACTGTATGTTGCATATCTATCACAAGTCGTAACGACATGTACATATTTGTATTCTTCTATACCAACATTATAAAGAAGCAAAGTTTGTGTATTTGGGAGTTCGTAATGTTGTAGGGGTAATCCATGAAATATTCTTCTACTAATAGAAAGCTATTGTGGGTTATTGAGGTCGTTTCTTCAGGAGGCGACTATATAAAATGAAATACAAATATTTCAACCGTTTGTCTTTGTACAAGTAAATACACGAAAACCATAACTTTACCAACATGAGAATCGCTCAAAGGACAGTTGTTGAACACTTGACAATGACGATACATCGCCACTACAGGAATGCAGAGTGTTTCCCAAACAATGTTCCGCGCACATACAAATATCGGCAATACACAAATATGTTGGTGTCATGTTTGTTTATCCATGTTTTGTATTCCTGAACTGCTGTGCAAATTCTTGGTGTTCGATGACTCTCAATGGATTTTTTGTTTCTGTTTTTGACGGACCTGAAATGCGAATATGGGATATTATTTTTTATACCTTCTTAACAAAACTACAGGTCTTTGACAGTGCAGTCTGAAATCAATGTAATGAAATTTAATTGGTTATATACCTTGTTTGTCTGTTCCGTGTAAGTTCCAGTCAGATTAAATTTAATTTTCACTACTTAAAAATCAAGCACGAGACCGACATACGTACCAAATACACTCAAAATATTCATAACAACCCTGATATCATGAGCAACGAAGTTTGAAGGGCTGGCAAGAGGATGTTATGACAGTGTGACCCCTCAAGTTTCCACCATCCCTGGCAGCAAGCCAACTTGTACCGAAAATACGATGTTATGCAAAACTTGAAGGAGTTACCTTACGTAAGTGGGGTAACTTTAAAATGACCCGACGTGATTGCGTCAATTCAATTCTTTTGAATTATTTAAGGTTGTCCGAGTTTGTATCTATCATACTAAAATATTTTAACTCTCAGAAAAGATACATTTTCATGATCAAAAACTGTTTATCTTTCATTAAGACCAAATTTTACTCGTGATTACCCGGAAAATTTGATATCCTGAGGGAGGGTTAGACGTTAAGTAAGATATTCGAAGCATTTCTTTAAAAAAAGATAAACGTAAAATTCTCCATTCTGTTTAAAATCATCGCACAAAAATGCCTTCAAATGATGAAAAAATATTTCAGCTATTGTCTTAGGAGATGCTTTCAATATTTTTTACACCAATATTCCCGAGGGTACTGACCCAGATTCAACAGTATAAAAGAAACTGTGAACGTTGACGAGAAAATATATAAAATATTACAGCAAACACGAGGAAAACTACAGGAAAATCGGAAGCTACAAAGCCATAGCGTCACTCAATAACTTTTATTTATTGGTGTCTAAGGACAGGACGGCAAATAGAATTTTCCAGAATAATCTCAATCCCATTGCAGATAATAAAAGCATTCCTAGTTTGACATTCGAATAACGAGAACCAGTTCAATATTGAAAATTGAAATTCAATACGTCAATTTTCTCAGTATTGCATCCAAAAGGAAATTTCCAATAGCTTAATTGGAGAATTTTTCTAGGAACTTATTTTATTCGATCATGTGTTTTTCATCGTTGCTGGTTGCTCTGTAATGATAATCCAAAACACATTTTGAGAGCCACATCAAGCTTCGAGTTCCAAAAACCCTGTGAAACAGCTTCAACAAATAGTAACAAACTGTAGAACCCATATGATCCATATTCAGCGAAACAGAAAGCAGTGCAACCTTTCAATTCCTGAAATCTTAGCTCATATCCAACACATATAATTGAAATGCAGATTAATCAGGCCACGTCGAGGAAACGGTAGGTATTAACCGTGTAGTCCGGTTCGGACCCCGATCGGGGTCTTGACATGAAGGTTACCGTAAGCTCAATAGAAACCCCGATCGGGGTCCGCTATTGAGTCATACACTGTCCTAATTATTTACATTCATATTTATTTTCCTTACTATCAAACCTTATTTGTGTGTACTAATTAAAATTCTTAAATAAATTTATGATATTTTTACGTCAACAAACCTTTAATTATTGCATCCCAAAATTAAAATTACACATTCAAAATCCAATCGTAATTACCGCGAATTCTAAACCAATCCGCCATGTTTGTTTACATTAGTTGTTTTTTTTATTTATAGAAGAATAGACAAGAATAGACTATTACCAGATATCGATTGACCCGATTCCTTTAAAAATAATCGATTCAATTCCTTTGTAAATATATATTACTAAATAACACAATTAATAATTATTATGAGAAATAAACAAAAAAAAGTAATAGCATCTTTATATATGCTAAAAATTGCT
>NWSH02000571.1:4292797-4308798 GCA_002382865.2 Heliothis virescens
CTTTTTCTGCTTGACTTGGCGGGGGCACTGCCGTGCCCCCTGATCGTGAGTGTCGGTGTGACAAAATTGGGTGATATGCTTGAGCATTTTCGAAAACGACAAGGGACAATATAAACAAAGTTTTTTTCGAATCTTCGCCAAAATTAAAAGGCTGAAGAGTTTGTCTGTTTATATATTTTTATATTTATATTTTATTTATTTCTAAGGGTCAATTCACACTTTAACTTTAATAAACTTTATTGAAGCTAAAAAATATTGGTTTACAAAATTATGTGACACTGGATCTCACACTAGGATTCCCTGTGTCGCAAGATCCAGTCTCTTCCAACAGGTAAGGTATCGGTGACAATAATAAGAGTACAAGATTAGTTGCCCACTACACTTACAATAGTTTTGTTTTATATTTTACGTTTCAAGATAAGATCGACTTTAGCCATATCATATAAGTGTATGTACGTATACAAGGTGTGTAATGAGTGTGTGCGTGAGTATGTGTGAGTGAGTGTATGTGTATGAGGATGTGGATGTGTGTAAGTGTGTATTATGCATGAACAATTGAACATGTGCTGCAAAGATTGCATAGTAAGTTTTGTTGATATGGAAAGTTTGTAGGTCCTATTAGTGTAGAGGTCCACGCAAGAGGTCTTCGGTTTCTGCGTAGCCAAGAGTAACCAGCCATTCATATACACATTTTTTACAGCGGGACCTAGTCAAGTCTAGAATTTTTAGTTTCCTGTTGATTTTTTGATACAGGTGTGGCCCTTGATGCATGAAAGCTTTATTCCCAAATTTAAGTTTACCGTTGCTACGATTCCATATCGGATGTCTGCGTGTGCGGTGATCTGTTCTCTCGGTGGCTTTCGCCGTTTTATGAAATTTAAGTATCACTGATAGAATGTATAATTGGCGCACTGTTAGTAATTTAGTTTCACGATATAATAAATTGTTTGAAACACGTTAATTGTAGGATGTAGAGATCTGAGTTTTGCAACGTTGTTTGTGTTAGAAATTATCTATTTGATGAGGAAGGGTTTCTATAAAAAGTGATATATCATTTTGTATTTTTTTTCCATGATCAAGTTATACCCAGTATCACTAATATACGAGGTGTTTACTACTGGCTAACCAGGATAGCAAACACACTCACTTAATGTTGAATCATTTAATAAATAGAACAGCTTTATTACATTATTGTTAGCCTGTATTCCATGTTTTTCCTAAGTGCCGCCCACGCAATCACAGCACGAGCATATAACCTTCTTTGACTAAGCTCTCGTCATTCCGTCGATAAAGCAATAAACTCGTATACTAAAAATATGAGTCGTAAAAACAACTGGAGCGCACTGGATGCTGTCATGTGTTGCTACTCTTGTAAGACAGGAACTGAATATCTTCAGGGAGATTAAGTTTGGAATTTAGCAAGGTTTTGGGTAGTATGCAAATTTTGGGAATCTTCTGAAAGCACGTGTTGAAATTCCCGGAGACAGCGCAATTCTTTATTTTTTATCCATTACGGTCTGATTTTGGACTACAGATCTTGATATCAACAATGTAAAAATGACAGGAATTGCCCAGATCGGTTTGAGAAATACTTAACAAAAGATTCAAAGACTCAAGAAAGGTGAAAATTGACAACAACAAAGACGCATAGCTTCCATCTGCAAGTTTAATTCTACAATTAGCCCTTAAAGTGCTTGTTTATCGTCTAATCAAGTGAAAATATATTAAAATTTATCGTTTTACCTTTCTTAGCTTAGGGCGTGGATGAATAAGTAGGGCCACTCCTAGTTTTATGGGTCTTTTAACGTAATTAAGTTTTCGATTATGGTAATTATAGGTATCGAGTTGTCGTGTCAAAGGAAAGGAGTGCTAGCAGCTTGTTTGTGATTGGAGATACCACAAACAGGTAAAGATTTTAAATGTTGTGTCCAAAAAGATATATATTTTACGACGGAAGCCTTTAATTGCCTTTGAAGTGTCCACGTACCATTTTTGGCATAGATGGTGGATGTTTTTTTTTTTCTTTGCTATACGGCAGGATGATGATATATGAAAAGACATTGCTAATTGTCGCTGCCTTCCAGTCGTCACTGGGAAGTGATGAAGGGCATATCTAAGGTCTTTCTTTATCGTATTTTAGTCATCAAGTAGCCACTAAATGAATCAATTTTAAATTTCAAAGATTTTGAACCTAAATAAACGCTATTATTCTTTTGCAGCGTACAGCCTAAACTGAACCAATGTATTTAATATCAGTCTCCATTAAAATGTTAATGCTGCTAACATGCCCCGTTTGGCGTGGCGCCATTCACGTGAAAGCCGATATCAACAAGTAGGTACTTGGGCAATGCAATTTCATATCTATGTACTTTCGATAAAACACAAAAATGCTTGAAAGTCGATCTGGTGCACTTTGTTGCGCTACATTTTTAAAAGCATTTTTGCAATAAAAACCTTGTCCGGATTTCTGGCTTCATATACAGCTTTAGAAGTGCGCCTTAGAATACCAAACGATTTTTAAAGGAGTTTTTAGGTCCTGCGCTTGAGTAGAGTGCGATATTCCATTTTAACGGCCATAAAATGTAAGTCGGACGTTATACTTTCTGCTTAGTTTAATTTTTCGACGGCAAAAATTGATATGTGGTTTAGTATGGTTCTAGAAACCTTCGTAACTGATTTTGATGGTTAACATACTACAAGTAATAATGAGCATGGATAGTGATGCGGGTTTTTGGAATATGAAACGAATTATAAGTACATTTTTTTTGTGTAATTGAGTAAAAAAAAAAATACTGGAAAAAAAGCTTTCTTGATCTTCAAACTATTTTAAAGATGAAAAATAAATCTTCCACGTAATTATAAAGACAACTCCCATATTGAGTGGCTGTAGGTGGCACGGCGTAGGTGTGTCTGAAGAGTCTGGATCATGTTCGTAAACAATTAATAAGAATATTTGTGTTATAATTAGAAAGAATTAGTGTACTTTAAGTAGAAGCTGAAGGTCATTTTAACATGGTTTTGCAAAGTTTGCAGGAGAGCTACCTACTAGGTCCTAGAAAAGTCTTGTAACAAACGACATTTCATCTTCAGTATCATTAATCTCTTTACACTATTCAGCTTTCCAACTAAGTAGCGTGAAATTGTCATAATATTCCATAAAGGATTTACCAGTACAATCACAGCCGGACTTTTGGGAACCCCAGGCCGACTTAGCTAAACGACCCGTTCAGAGCATCTGAATGAGAATGTATGTCAAAACGAAGGCATATGTTAGTTGAAGGGTGTTGTATAACTCTAAAACTATGCCTATTTACTTTGGGAATCCTTTGAAGGTTTAGCTGAGATTGTTTGAAAAGTTCTGACGGTTGCTTTCGGAATTTCAATAGGATTAAAACGTCTGGAAGGTTCTGGTGGATGTACCTATTTCTATTTTGAGAATTAGGTCGCCAATTACCCTTCTACTGCTCTCGACGAATTTAAGCCTAAAACTGTCAATTTTCCATAAAAAATATAATAATGATAATGGCGTCCTAGCCGATTATCGGCTACGGCGGCTGTTCTCATATAAGGAGATCAGCCAGCTGCGCAGGACATATTATAGTGCACAAGCATTTGCGCAGACACAGGTGCACTCCCTATTCCCTCACTCTCATAACCCGATGGGACGGCAATCCGACACGATCGGTGAGAGATCAGGCGCAGGACCGACATTAACGTGCTCTCCGATGCACGGGTGTATCAATCACCAACTTTCAACTCCGGGCTGCTTTGTGAAAGTTTCTAAAACCCACAAAGCGATTTCGGCCCGTCCCGGGAATCGAACCCGAGACCTCGTGCTCAGCAGTCGGCTATGCGCCAACTAGACCAACGAGGCAGTAAAAAATATACGATGTAGATACATGGGTACTTATTACATTGCAAAAACCTTTTCAAACAAGAATAATGACGAAGCAAAAACAAACAGTATGCATTATACATGTATGTAAGCCCAGTGCATTTTATAAAAGCGACCGGTCAAAGCCTCTTGCAATGAATAAATTAAGAGGTACACAGCAATAGATATAAAAGCTTGTTTACAATATCGTTGATCGTCATAAGTACATATTATTAGGTTTTTTATATTAACGTAGAAATAAAGGCTCTCGAAAGACAGAGTAGAACCATTCCTTACTGTCATTTCGCCATTTATATTTATTTAAGACCCATGTAATAGGCGATCCCAACCAGTAAACATTAGTTTCGTACTAATGTTGAGGAAACATACTAGCTTCCGCCAGCGGTTTCACCCATATCCAGTACTCCGCGCACCGGGATAAAAAACCTTTAACATTCCTCAATCAACGAGGTATCTAACACTTAAATACATTTACTAATCAGAGCAGTAGTTGTCGAGACTAGCGCCTTCAAAACAACCGGTAGACATGATATGCTTTAGTGGGTCCAAACAACAGTGCGGTTCTCAAATAACAAGACATTGTCATATCGGTTCCAAATCAATGCAGGAAGTGTAGCTAAATAAACTCGCGACAGTACAAGTTTACATCCCACCTATAGGAAAAATCTTGATTGTTATCGATAAACACGACACGTATAAATTCGGATAGCGTCACATCACTCGTAATATAATCGTAGAACCTCCCACACGGATTTGGTTTAGACATAGAGTAGAATATTATTTCAGAATGCCTACTTAATAATGATTCTGAAAATTCGAAGCGTAACGAAATGTTTTGTCTTTGAAGTCAAAGTTCCTAAACTAAGGGGGAAAAACGGTTCGTAATTAGCTTTTTTTTATTTCATGGAAAATATGTATTTTCTTTATTATTGAAATAAATTATTTTAATTCATTGATATCAATGAACAACTTCAAATGTTTTGAAGGACGATTATTGTACCGCTATTTGCATTAGCAGTTCTTTCTTCGAATGACTTCCATTCCAATCTAAAAACATTGATAACAAGTTTTACTGCTTGCCGATTGTTCGGAATCATACACGATGTTTTCTTAGTGCCTCGTCTTATTGCTTTTTCCACTCTGTGGTCTCATCAGACACACAATATAAGGTGAACCAGTGACGATAACGAAACAAAAGGTGGGAAAAACATTAACGTACGCGTTAACGCGACCTGAATTTTAACTGATTGTCGCAATAGCAATTAACTGGCACGTTAATCCGTCGAATGGTTACGGAAACACGTTGTTCCAACACTGGCTGTTTTAACTGAGCTGGCGAAAATTGATCAAATGTATTAAAATAAATAAACGTTAACTTTGAATTTGTATGACAAAGAAAAATCTTTCCATCAAAAGGCAAAATATGTTTGTCAAGAAATTATCGCTTAATATTATACGTTATAATAATACCGCGATATTGTACAAATTAAACCTGAAACACAACAAAGGGTTGACGAAACAAAAACTCACCGGGGACTCGAATACAATATCCGCTAGGTATAATGTGAAATTCATGAATTACCTGAAACAAAAACGTAATCATGAAACATTTCTATAGAGCGGGAGTTGAGGAAAATTACATACATTTTGGCACACCAGAGGGATTTCCCGTAAATGTGGGATTTAGCATTTATTATGCAGCCTGAAAATATTGAAATATCATTACAGTATCTGCGTCACACGCACTCATATTTGATTTGCTAAAGAATAGTATTCGTAAAGGTGCAACGGAGGCACAGTTTACATACATGTAGAACAGTTGGGAAGCTACCTACTAAAGTTCGTAACGTCACACTCACACACGCATGCGCACTGACGAGCATTTATGTACCTTTACCAGTGCTGTCAGTACTGGCTGTCGCATCAAGAGCTACCGCGCCAGCTAACATTTGGCCAAATTAGGAACTAAAGTTTGACAGATATCTAAGTCAGTACTACCAAATGACAACCCTACTGCTTCGATGGCGCTTACGTCATCATTTTGACAACAAGGCTTAGCTTCTTTACTGGTACATCTTTATTCTGTGACGGAGGTGCATATTTTACTAATACTTTGTACGCAGTTACACCGGGACTCCCATAAAAATTGTAATAACATGCATGACGTACTAAAGAGGGATGAAAAATCAGAAGGCAACTCCGTAAGCGAACACAAATGTAGATGGACAGATAACGTGAGCAAAAAAGGGACTGAATTTGATATGAGGGACCGAATAATTTCATAGCTTCAGGTAAAAATTGAGGTGATAAACATATTGCGTCAACCGCAAATAACATATGACTAGATAAGGATGAAGCTTTTGTATTGTTGTGCCGACCAACGCCTGATTTTTCTCCGGTACTGGATTGTTATACCATCAAGCACAAAGTAAGGGAGTGATAAGAGAGTGCACCTGTATCTGCACGATCGCTTCTGCATTGGTCTCCTTTGAGAACAGCTGCTTGGAAGACAATAAGTCCGCCAAAGGTACCTTTTTTTATTTTCGATGAGAAATCATCAGATGACCCCCCCGCTGTGGGTGACAGCGTGAGGGAGTGTCAGACTTTTAGTGACTAAAATCTACCGTGTTCCTTCGAGAGCCCTTTGTGTGCCAGGGCCGCGGTAACTCTTTCGAACAAACCGCAGCCCCGGCAGGCTCTGGACCTAGTGGGCCCCGCTGGGGGTAAAGGTACTACAAGATTATAACTATAGTGTAAGAAGGAACGTATAGCTTATGTAGACAAACAAACTTGCACCACATGTATAGTCCCTACAAATGCAGATGTTATGTGGTAACTGCAGCTGGCTCAAGCTGTGCATTGAATACAAATACTTGTACGTAGTTCCTATGTGTCAGTTTATACAAAATGACATCTTAGCGCAAATTCGCTAAAGCATAATTTTCTTGATACGTAGTAAGCTTGTGTATTTTACCTCCATAAGGTAGATGAGACTAGCTCGCTTTCTAAAGTTTTACGTACCAGTGAATAAAGATGTAGTATACTTTTGCAATTTATTTATACAGTTAAATTCACCAAATCCTTTTCGTATAACAGACATAATAAATAACGGTCTTCTAAATATCATCCTGGTATTTGCATTAGAGCCACACCTTAGTTTTACAACCTAGAATGCATAAATAATGGCCGCATTCTCAGCTTATTATTAATTGGAACGTCTGTATTCCAATTTTGTTACTGCGAAACTGCTCAACTGATTTTCGTGCAACTTTCTACAAACATGGGCTGCTCTTACTTACAATAATAATGTCTCCTTTGTCTATGTTTCTCAAAATATCGAAGTCACGAAAAAGATGTAATTGGAAAGTTATACAAAGAATAAGATAATTGTGAAAAGAAAAATAAATGATTAGGTTTTTTCATTGATCCGTAAATCTAAAATACTCAAGTAGGTGTTACAAAGGTGCAATCAGAATGCTAATTAGCTAATTAACTAGTTTTCTGTTCGAGAAAAATGTCGATACCAATACAAAGAGCTAACCCTGCCTCGGCCAATTACCTAAGCACAGCAAAACTCAATACCGAACAAACAAAATGTCATGCATATTTGTAATAAGCATGCAAACTGAATACTCAACTACCACTCATATTAGATTTCCCACAGCAAACACGAGACATGTGAAACTAGTTGTTTTCGCATTTTTTACTAACGCATAATATTGTATGATTAATGTAGACCATTGCTGGGTTTTATTAGGGTTCCGTAAGTTAAATTGTAGTAGGAATCTTTTACTGTAGGTACAGACGACAGCACATCAAGTTACCACAATCTGTCAAATTTTTGCATTCGATTTTCAACCTTATCACAATGGAGGTAGGTTAAAGTTTGATTGATAAAATTTGACAGATTCGTATACGTTGACCTGCTGTTGTCTGTACATCACATACGTCTGTTGACAATTCTTGAATTAAAAGCTTCTAATTATTTTCCGGAAAATGACCGAAAATTTTGACTTCATGACCACGAATGGTATAAAAATGTACAAACCAAACACCGAGTAAATAATTTTGTAACGAAGTTTTAACAAAGAATGTGGGTGTGGGCTTAGTTCTTTCATACGCATATGGCCAGGTTTTGTACCACTTGGCCTGTAATGGTTAGATGGAAGTCAATAAACGGAATTTAGCTTTAACTCCTGTGTTAATGAGTCTTGTTTTATATGTGGGAACACTATTACCACGCTGAGATCTAATCATTTAATATTAATCTATACTAATATTATAAAGAAGAGTGAAAGAAGAGCTTGTTTGTTTGAACGCGCTAATCTCAGGAACTACTGGTCCGATTTTTTTTAAGTGTTAGATAGCCCCATTTATCGAGGAAGGCTATAGGCTATTTTTTATCCGGGTGCGCCGAGTAGTTCCCACGGGACGCGGGTAAAACCGCTGGCAGAAGCCAGTAAGATGTATGTCAGCAATCTGAATGCTTAGTGGTGGCACAGTAGTTACTTGTAGATTAGCAGACTTTCTGGTAGGACATGGTCTAAAATTATCCAAAAAAACCTGACTTGTAAGATTTATCCTAAATCCATAATAATCTAACTTCTAGACTAGGTTACTTATAATTTGAACCACAAATCCCCCAAATACACAAAACTTCACCATAAATGATATACCTAAAGTAAATAACATGTCTTCATGTGATCATCTTGAATTCCTGCACTGTGGTGCATATGTTCCTATAGCCAAGCTGCATAAAATCGCGAACAAATACCAATAAACATGACTGCAGCGCTCTACAGTATCAATGAGGTCGTACCCCAGTGACCGAAGCGAAAGTTCACAGCCGTTGAGCTACTAGCACTAATACTTTACTTACTTAACAAATTCATAATTATCAACTTAGTACTAACAGGTTTAAGGGATTATGGGTCATTGTTTACGAATCTAATGTTACTTGTTGTAACGATTGGTTGCAGTTTACGTAGACAAAACAGAGGTGGATTTCTATAACCTATCCATCCGTTATTTTACGATTACAGATCGAAAGACGTAATTAATATGGAGTGAATGACAAAATTCGATCTCGAATCGTAAATCAGCAGGTAGTTTGTTGTCAAACGATCGTCTTAGGGTTCGTTTTAACCTAGAAACTGGAACAAGAGCATTTTTTCACAGCATTTTAGCATTATTTTTTATCAAATTCTGTTGATATGATGTTCAGGAAAGCATTCTTCCGTTCTTCTTCTTCGTGCCCAAGTCATTTGCAGTCATCGCAAAATGGTACCCCTTACCATTCTCTCTGTAGCATGTATATCACACCTTTTGCACACATGCCCATACCACGACCACTTCTATTTTTTTTGTCACTGGAGCTTCTTTTGATAAACTCATTCGTCACTTCATCCATCCGAGTTCTCTCTTAAAGAGCATTCACTCGTTTGGTTTAAAAAACCCTCAAAAGGCAGACTGTTTCTGCTATTTTTGATTGATTAAACGCAAGATGCGTGAAAATGGCCTGATACTTGATTAATTTTACACGCCATCAATAATTATCATCTAACTTTCAACTAACAGATGAGACCCGTATAGAAGCTTAAAAGTTTAATTATTGGTTAGCAGAGGTAAGTAATTCATGATTCTGTTGATGAGCTTGTAAAGTGTTTTATAATAGCAGTGTTGTTAAATTTTAATCGAGTATAAGATTAAAAATTAATAGTTAATTTTTGGGCAGCACGCAACTGAGAGCTTTTTATTATTAAGATTGAAGTGTAGCATGGTGAACGTAAACAAATTTTACTTATACTGGATGACTGTTAGGTTTGTACATGATTGTAGCAAAAAATGCAGTAATATCATAGCAGCTAATTTTTTTGCAATATTTCAATATCTATCTACTTTATCATCATCATCACATCAGTTAACGGCCGTCCACTGCTGTGGTTCCGAAAGAACGCGAACTGTCCCGTTTATATTAACACTTGTATGACGTTAAACACAGAAAATTCTCTTCCCCTTTCATCACAAAACGTTACATTTACAAGAAAATCATATTATCAACTGAACAAAGAAACTTCTACAATGCAAACTTAGTACCCGTTACCCCAAGAAACAATACACCACATTACAGTATTACCAGGCATTATAGTAAAGTGCGATTCCGTTCCCCGGCACCGTTTACTGGTATCAATTAATGTTAGGCACCGTTATGCGCGCATCTCGCATCGCAGCCAACGGTATACCTAGCTTACGTTACCTTAACGAGAGCCGCATCGTTGGAAGTGCTTTATTTTATTGTTTAACAATCATTTTTGTAATTTATTCATTTAAATTCTTCTTCTGTCCCTGGTCCCAGTTCATCCTGAGTTGTCAGCTTGGGCAATTGGGCTTTCTCGAGGTCTCTCTTTATCATAGACTACCACGCCGGTTTTCCTTATTCATATAAATTATGCTTAAATATTTAAAGTTTTGCAGATCGGTATAAAATACGTTTTTTTTTGTATTTCTGATGGGTAGTTGATTATTTGACCATTCAGGCAAAAGTAACTATAACGCGTTTATTTTTTTAGTTTATCCTGATATTAACTATAAGTATAGCTTGTTCCTACGTGATTAAAAAATCTTGTACAAGATTTAGGTTGGCTTTGTGGTGGTTGGTTTGTGGTGGAACACATGCTATGTTTTTTGATATATGATATATTATGTTTCTTAAAATATCCATAAAGGACCATCCCTCCAACTAAAACATTTTTCAAAAACTACACAACAACTTAGTTACAGACTACAATTAAACACCGTGAAACACAAACACAGATAATTTTATTACGAACGTAATCCATTAGTTGAGGTCGCCGTCACGGCCCACGTAATTGGCGTAGCGTAAGCTGAGTCTGTTTCCGCGTCAAATCTCTGCTGTAACGTCTCTATAAGCTATATCGCGTGGGGCGTAACTTGTTTCTGATATTATTTCCAAGATAAGATACATAATGCAATATGTTGCTTAGGTTCTTGAAAGGGCGTAATGGATAATGAGTAGATTTGCACTTGAAATGTGTCTTCAAGCGATTTTTTTATTTTTACAGTTACTTCATAAAAGATTCGCTACTGTGTACTAGATGTAGGTACATTATTCAATATTTCTATTAGAAAAAAAATCTGGAGTTTCGAACTGCGCTCGATATTGTGTTTCAAGTACGAAGAACAACTTAGCCACCCCTGGCTAGAGTGGTTATTTACTAAGACTGCACTAGTGTACAGACAACAGCAGGTCAACGTATACGAATCTGTCAAATTTTACCAATCAAACGTTAACCTACCTCCATTGTGGTAAGGTTTAAAATCGAGTGCAGAAATTTGACAGATTGTAGTAACTTGATGTGCTGTTGTCTGTACAAGAGTGACTGGGTTCCACTCCCGGGCAAAGTGTTTTTGGATTATTCATGAATAATTTCTCAGTAGTACCCCGTTTTAGCATACTGATTGGGTGGGCGAATCCTATTTATGATACCCTTCTTGGAAAACAAGCGTGATGCTATTTAACTAAACAACTAATTTACACCGCATCATAGTATGTTTCAGAATTTCTCAAAACACCTGATGGTATTTAGGAGAAATCTCTCAAACGGCTACTGAGAATAACACGCTAGGTAACGGATGTATTTTTAATTAATTAGAACGCTGGTATTCCGCGAATGTTGATTGAGAAGACAGTATTGCCAGTCTTAATATGGGGTGTAGGGTTGAGGAGGTAAGATACCCAGTTGGTCCATGTAAAACTACTATATAAAACTAGTTGCATCCGGTTATACTGGAAGCCAAACCCAAAGTTGAAAAGGCTAGGAAGATGACGACCTAAGAAGGCAATATGTTACTACATTACTATCGCAACTTGATCTACTACTAAGCCTCTTTGTTGCAACAACTATATACATTTTACGAAGATTACTTATCAAACTTATCAAGTCATCTTCCAATTGTAGAAGGATTTCTTATTAACTGATCTGGTGGTCTGATCATATTTTTTTTTTTTCGAAAAAAGCGAACAAACGCAACCCGTCATCAAGTTAATACTTCCACTTTCTCCAGCACATTTTCAAGGAGACTCCAAAGAAAAGCAATTCTGTGAAATCTTGCAACACCCACCTACTGAAACAGGGCAAAATGTGGGCTGCAGACTTTAAATAAACCAGAAAAACAACAAAATGAAAAATATTGAAGTATCCTACTTAATTTTTATGGCTTCTCTCTTGAAGTAAATAAATAAAGCGACATTAAAGTGGACAGTCACTTAATTAACTCGGAGAAATTATGAGTATGACTCAGCTTAATTGAACTGTTAATTTTAACGGGAGCTTGAGAATCTTTGCTTGACCTAGTTTTTAGTGTCGATTTTTGTATTGATACGTTATTTTTGTGAAGATGTTTTCACGACTCATAAAAACGACGTGGGAACGATATCTGCATAAATAAGAAAATATTCGAAGGACAAATCTTGGAAACCATAATCTAAATACAAAACCACCACAATCGCACTGTGTATTCACAAAACTTGGTAACCATTATAAGGACTATCATAATCGTGATAAAGTTATTCATCTTTCACGTTATCTCCTAATAAATAAAAATTACATTAAAAACAAGAAAAAAGACATAACAGTTTTTTGAAAGCCATTACTTTAAACAAAACAAACCTCTTAAATTATCTAACTAAAACCCCATAAAGGACCGGTAACGTGATTGAAATCGATTGATAAACACAAAACACGGAACGAACATCGAATGAACTAATCGTATGATAATATACTAACGGTATGCAAATAAGACGGTATCGAGAAGAATAATTGCTAATTTATTCTCGATTTGTACTTAAAAAGGGTTAGGTGGTTCCTCAATTCGAGATACGTAAGTTAGATTAAGATCCGGCATCGTTAGGGTTTGATGTCGTATCCTAAATTGCTTAGCATTTACAGTGCGAGATCCCACGTAGGTAATCTTACGCCATAGTTTAATAGTTTTTGCCCAGTTTCAAGCTGACAATAATTAGCCAAACAACCATTGTGACAATCATCCATATAAAACGCACAGTTATGTTTTAATCCCATATTAGACCGATGTTTTTATTTTTATGTTTAGGCACGAATTAGACCAATATATCACCTGATGGTAAGCGACGATGTGGTCGATCTATTCACTTTTGTCTCATAAAGGACTTGCCCATTGACATTCATCTGTAGCCAAATCCCATTCATCGAGAGTCAGTCCCATTAGCCAATAGCTACGCCAGGTATCCCAGTACGCCAGGTAATCTAGTAGAGTACTAGTTTCCTTACTTTAACAACTGTCCTGTAACGTTAAGCAGTTCACCGAAGTGATAGCACATCTAGTTGATTGCAACATTACCAACAAAAAGTATTGCTTTTCCTTGGAAAACGTATTTCCTTTTGTAGAGTACAACTTGCGAGAGAAATGGCAGTAAATAAAAATGAGATTGTGCAGTAAACCCCTTTTACAAGACAGAAACAATAAAACTCTTATGTAGACGTAAAACGTATGTAATCGTGGCAGCTACGAAAATGGCATAAACCTGCCAACAGGTACAGTACTACGTTGTCTCTACATCAATTAAACAGAAGAATCGTGTAAGAACTTTACTTTCGGGAATGCGTACTTTTGTAAGAATAATTTTGCTATAATCTGGACTAAACAATAAGGCATCCGATAAGACATTTTAGCAAAGAAGCTTTAAGCTATATGACAATAATGCTGAATTCATATTCTAAAGTTTTTAAATCATTTTGGAACCCTCGGACTTGTGGCCAAATTAGATAGTAGAAAAATAAACAGGATAGCAAAGGCCAAAGATACGAAAACTTATTTTAAAAAATCGAAAAACAACCCGTTTCCATAAAACATAAACTCAATTACTTTCGTATAGACCGCGAATTTTTATAGCCGGTACGGTCGTACGCAAAATGCTATCGTAAATTTTGAGCAATAAAACCCATATTGGTTTGTGGGGACTAACGGTAAAGATGGCACAGTTAGACTTGCAGGAAACTGGTATTGCAAGGTAGGTCTTTCTGATAGGTGGTTGGCAATCGATGCAACGGCGACAGGAATAGATACAGCGGTCAACAGCTCGATGATACCAGTTATGGTACATGATTTAAAGATAATTGGCTGCCTTTTGAAATGTCTTGAGCACTAAGTTATGATGGATGAGAATCCTACTGGTTTTAAATGAGCAATTTCCATATTAACACGCAATTTTCGCAGTTAAGATATATTGGCAATAGTGACGCTTAACCAGCTTTCGCAAATCAACTCTTGACATTCAGTTTCAGATTATGATAATGTTGTTTGACATGCAGTTTTTATCATACTTCAAAGAGAAAATAATACTTTGAAGGAATGTCAAACAATGCATATGATAGTAAACATGATATGTTTACTCAGAAATACCATAATTACGGGCGCAGTCATGCAACAGGGACACATACCCATCGCACACGCAAATGCCATTGCATTTGGATTGACATCTACTGTAGTTTTCCATGAATCTATTAGTACTTTCACAGTACGTTAGTCCGTAAACATTTGTAATGACATCCAATTTTGTAAAATAGACTAATATACGTATACTGTCAGGATGATATCCTTGTAAGAATTAAGCTTCAGCAATGGCACCAAGCTTTCACAAACTTTGGTTTACTTCTTTTTTAACCGACTTCCCAAAAAGGAGGAGGTTCTCAATTCGACCGTATCTTTTTTTTTTTCTTATGTATGTTCACCGATTACTCGAAGATGGCTGGACCGATATTCAAAATTCTTTTTTTGTTTGAAAGGGTATACATACTTCACAGGTGGTCCCGTGGTAAGGAGTCCAGGATTTGATGATGGGATCCTGGATAAATCGAGAGAACTCTTCAAATTTCATACGCTTTTTTACGTCGATGACATTATTACCGGAGCGACTGTCACTGTGGGTGGGTGGGTATGGGTATTGAAGATATTATAGTTTTAGACCCGAAAACTGAAAAGCATTAAATAAAAAACTTTTTACAAAAAAACAAAACCGACTTCACAAAAAAACACTGAAAGGGATAAAAAAATTAAACTTTTCACATGGCTCTAGAAGTCGGTGGCCTAATTTTTGTATGTACTTTCTAAGTATATCCTGAGACAGCCAAGTGGCTGATGAAAAAGGTGAGGAAAAATCTTGAAGAAAACCCTGGACTAATAAAAAGGTCTGAAAAATCACCAAAACCCCACAATTGAGGCTAATGCGTGGTGATTAATGCTCAACCCTTCTCCGTGTGAGAGA
This sequence comes from Heliothis virescens, assembly GCA_002382865.2. Taxonomy (NCBI): domain Eukaryota; kingdom Metazoa; phylum Arthropoda; class Insecta; order Lepidoptera; family Noctuidae; genus Heliothis; species Heliothis virescens. Next base: position 4,308,016 of record NWSH02000571.1, read on the forward strand.
GGCCTGTGCCCATGCAGTGGGGACGATAAAAAGGCTATGAAAAAAAAAAAAAGAATTCCTTCCCCCTTAAAGAAAATCCTCAAGGGTTGTATTAGTGACTTCAATTGGTTATCTTTCGAATTGCCTTAATTTCCTGAGTGTTTTCAAAACCTGATGATGAATAGCAGGATAATTAGGCCGAGATTTTTTCAAAAATGGGAACCAAATTTTAGCACGACTGGACCTTGCTCACTTCAAAATCTTTATTACCATTGTCATTTTTTTCAGCATGCTGCTCTGACCTCAATTAATTGAATTAGAACGATGATTGAGGAGGTGGTTTGCGTTCCAGTGCGAGTAATGATAGTAGTGAGAGACTGGAATATTTCTGTAAGGGCCCTTAAGTGGATTTCATCTCACCACCGGGAGAGGGTTTTGGATTTACTACCATGGCAATAACTTCCTTTAATGAGCCCTTTCAAGCGATAAATTGTTAGTTAACTTGCCGTCGTCAAAATTAAAAAGTACGGGTTTATTAAAAAACTCCTTCATTTTAATGAAGTCATTACCATGATTTGTTTTTTTTTAAAAGATTAATTTTCCAAACGATTGTACTTTGAATGTTGTGAAGAAACACTTTTTAGATAGAAATAGCGAACTTATTGTGTATTGTTTTTCTTGTCGAATTTCCACCTTTTGTGATGATGGGAGTTATATAAAATGCTAAAAGTAACTCAAAATCACCTGTCCAAGTTAAATAAATAATACAAAATATATTTCAATGGTTACAAGACCAAAAGGTGA
>NWSH02000571.1:4338634-4368537 GCA_002382865.2 Heliothis virescens
CAATGAGGGTTTTCTAAAATGGTCTTCACCAGATGGCAGCACTGTAGCGTCAGGTCCAAACACAAATCAAAACTTGTATTTTTCGATCGTTTTTTGATGTAAATACATTCTTAGAATGTTTGAAAAATAATATATTTTCCTTTACTTTAATTTTATAGTAGTTAGACTAATCAAATTGCGGTAATAACCTTTCAAAAAACTTTTCCTTGTAGCAATGACTATTGTACCTCTTTTTTTAGCTGAATCTTCAGTTTGGCCTTAATTAACCTTAATAAATCAATAACACTACTAAATGCGTAAAATTTCACGAAAAAATCATTCGATCAGTTGGAATCTGTACTATCTGACAGCTATTTGGACCTGACGCACATGAAGCGCTCTCTGGTGGCAAAAAAAGTTTTGAAAACCCTCATTGGAAAGCGTTGCGTGTCGAAAAGCCGCGTGAGAGTAAATGCAAAGGCGTCGGGTCATATTATTTGTTTTTAAATACGTCGCGTTCATCATCAACACATAAATTGCTGCAATCCTTTTTAGGGTTCCGTAGCTGAATGGCAAAAAACGGAACCCTTATAGATTCGTCATGTCTGTCTGTCTGTCTGTCTGTCCGTATGTCACAGCCAGTTTATTCCGAAACTATTAAGACTACACCATTCAAACTCGGTAGGTAGATGTATTATGTTAACCGCTTCACGATTTTTATACAAACATAAAAAAATAATAATATTAGAAGGGGGCTCCCCATACATGGAACTGAAACAAAAAAATTTTTTTTTCGTCTAACCTTCACTTGTGGGGTGTCTATAGATAGGTCTTAAAAAATGAGACTGAGGTTTCTAAAACCATTTTTTCTCAAAGTCAATCATTTCAGAGTAAGACACTTTCAAAGTGCTAAAATGTGTGTCCCCCCCCCTGTAATTTCTAAACTACCAAAGTGAAAAAATTAAAAAAAAAAAAATATGTTATAGATCTTAATAAAAACTATCAACCAAATTGGTTTGAACGAATATAGTCAGTAGTTTTTGAGTTATAGCACTTTTTCAGTAACCGCAAACTATAACTTTGTTATTCATATATTTGTATGAAAAACAAAGTAATTTTTTGTAGGTACGTTTATTTTTCATAGATAATGGAACGGAACCCTTCGCGTGCGAGTCCGACTCGCACTTGGCCGGTTTTTTTACAGTCTCGCGTTTGGGAACGGTTTGAATGAACTGAATTGTGGGAATCAATCGGTCTTGATTTCGCTTGTCAAACAAAAAAAACCATTGCCAATTTGTGCTATACTGTTTTACATTCGTTCCGGCTTCAACTTATTCTGTTCTGAGAACTCATTGAATTGGAGTATTCGTTCTGATATTATTGAACTCACATTTTTATTAAGTATTTCAAAATATTACAAAGGCAAAGAAATCAAAGGAATCTTCAATGTTTCCTTGAAGAATATGAGTTTCGCCTTTCAGAAATTTCAAAGAGTCTTGTTGACCTTTTCGAAACTTTGCAACAGGAAAACACTTATTTGGCTCAATCGGTCAGCTTGGCCCGTAGGTGTCAAAGTCAGAATACCCTCTACAATTGTAACGAAAGTTTCTAATTGGGAAAAACATAAAAAGGAATTTCGTGAGAGCGTATAATTTCTGTCCTAACGCCTCAATGACCATTAATTACTGCAAGTAGCACATGTAAAACATCAGAGAGCGTTAGTCACTGCTTTCAAACATGAACGCGAAAGTCAGGGTCGAAGTAATTAACATAAAATCATGTTTCAATTATCCTGATTACATATAGGTGGGCCGGACGTGAATGTTGCTACAGCATAACTATGTGTAATCTATTTTAGCACTCCCAATTAGCATACAGGTGTTGATGTTATTTCTAATTTAACCTTATTGGCTATTCCTGTAAAAGCTATTTTCTAAAACATGGATATGACATTATAACATAAAAGAGGAAATTTGGCGATGATAATGCCAAAAGAAAACCCTAATATACTCGTACTTGCGAACATGGAGTTTCAACTGTCCCTTACTTTCATTATTTCAATAACCTTCAACAATGCATGGGCAGAAAAATGCTGTTACTTCCAAACATCAAAAGCCTAAGTATTGCATAACTTTCGCAACCATCGTTCATTCATGAACTACATACACCTACCCACGGCGACGTCATAAAAATACTTACCAACCCCAAAAACGTGCCAGAACTAGCTGCACGTTCGTTTAATGACCTACTAAACTAAAATAGTAACATCCGATTGGCAAGTTTCTCGTGCAAGGTTGAGTGCGTACAAAACAGCGAATGTGTTGTGTAGGACCATTCATGCCGTGTTGGAATTCGAGTCTAGACTGTTACAGTTCAGCTGTCTAGATATTATTAGATAGCACGTGCTTTTTGATGTGATCATTGTAATCAATCAACATTCCGAATGTTGTACTGATTGCATTAGGACGGATTTCCTCTGATTTGTCTACTTGGATTTATTTATTTTTTGGCCTTAGTGAAGTGCTGTTATCTTCATTGTAGGAAAGAATATAGTCTTTAGGAAATTACGTTTTCAACTGGTTATTTAAAGACAGAGAAACGCGTACTTGAAGTCTCTTAGTAAAAAAGAAACTCCGTCTACAGTTTCCGACAACCCATATTGATTTTCTATTGTGGCTTAATAGACCAGAGCGACCAAATTAATTCTGCTGGTTCGGAAGCAAAAAAGAAATCATTGTTTTTCCTATTCATTTAGAAGCGAGCTTGAAATGCAAACATTTTCTATTAAGACCGTTCTGGAGAAGAAAAGCCGAAAAAAAAGAGTATTTCAGTTAACGTTTTTTTTAATAAAGCCATTACTCAAATAAAGCCAGCGGTATTTAAATAATTTATTTTGTTTTTTCTTTCAATGACTGTTGCGGGATAAATGAAATGGACTTATTGATCTCAATGTTACGGACGCAGACTTTCCTCAATAGAAGAGTCGGTTTCGTGGAAATAAGTTTAACTAGACAAAGTTCTTGGCTCTTACTAATTCTTTAAGTCTAAGACTTTACGTAAAATATTGCTGAGAATCTTTGGTCATACCATGTCATATTGCAATTTGCAACAGAACATGCGCAAAAAATATTCATCTCAATTGCTTCAATTGGCTTAAAACAATTCCCACGGATGACTCACTGGTTCATTCATCCAAATCGGTCACTCGTAAAAATAAAAACACAAAAATCCAAGATGGCGCCCCGATAGGACGTAAACAATCAACCGATATCCCACGCGCGTAGTTGCGTTTTATCAAATAGTAACATCCTGGGATCGTAATAACCGAGTGTGGGTTGATTTCAAACATCCGAAATTTTATTGATACCACAACACTGAGTGTGTGGTTTTACGGTTTTACAATGGTGTTTTGGAGGTTATGACGGGTCAGGCGTGGGCAAATCTTGTGATAAAAGATGAATCTTCAAAGTTGAGCCAATCACTATATTATAACTGGGGTCTGAAATCCGACCTCATTTCGCTTCTCTAACCTTATACTCCCGCCCGCACAGTAACGGGTAAACTACATCAGAATTCCCAAGGAAGATTGGTGTCAGACAGTCGACCAACTGTAAAACTAATGCTAAAACCTGTGCAGCATGAATAGAGAATAGTATGGAGTATGGAAGAAGAACACATACTGCGCTGACCCCAAATAAAATTGGGATAGCAGCAGAAAGATGCTGATGAACCTTGTATTCCCACATTTAAGCACTTAAAAGTTACATCTGAAAGCCTCTATTAAACACCATAAAATTTCCTCAACGTGTCATGGACACATAACTTGGCCTCCATTTGGATCCATAAATAGTTAGAACAATATTTTTCTGCTCATTAGGTCACGGACAAGATACTATTTCTGATCCACTTCCTCTCACACGTAACACTTTCACTAACAACCTTATTTCAACGTTCTAATAAAAGAAAACTTCCTGCGAATGTTTACTGAGAAGTATTAGACGTCAACAAGGTTTCTATGATCAAAGTTTCAGAGTACATATTGCTCGAGGTCTTTTGGAAGTCCATGAAACATTTTCATTGACAATGAGACAATAAAATTAGAAGATTTTGAGGGTTGTCAATTAATTTTGTGTAACATAATGTATGAACCTAAATATTCTTGCTAAAGAGAGAAGACTAGTTTCTGTGAGCAGTTTCACTCTCGTCTTGTTAGAACTACTTTAAGTACCCGGATAAAAAGCCCGGATGAATTGGCTATCTAACAGAAAGGAGTTTTGAAATCAGGCAGTAATTCCTAAGACAAGTGTGTTGAAACAAACAAATAGTAAAGTTTATTCATCCATCAACATTCAATGACTGCCACTAAAATACATATCGGATACATTAATCCCCTATGACAAAGCCCTCGTGTTATATTGACAAACAACATTATAATAGTAAACAATAATTACCGATCTATCAGCGATTAATTTCATTTCAGTATAATCACAAAACAAAGGGAAATCGTTATTTCTGCTTTATTCCAAGAGATACAAACAAACACCTTAGTATTTATACAATCGTTTTGTAATTTATCTGCTACACTTTTGTAAGGCTATTCAAATTATTTAGTTTGCAAGTACACAATAGACAATAATTTACTTAAATTTTTCTTAAGATTTTTCTAAAGGCAACTTAGGTCATTCTCACAAGTAGAGATGGAATCGCAACTCGATCATGCAACGAAGGACATTATTGACAATTCCTAATAAACAATATTTTATAGTACCTAGTAGTACAGACGACAGCAGGTCAACGTAAACGAACCTGTCAANTATCTTCATTGTAGGAAAGAATATAGTCTTTAGGAAATTACGTTTTCAACTGGTTATTTAAAGACAGAGAAACGCGTACTTGAAGTCTCTTAGTAAAAAAGAAACTCCGTCTACAGTTTCCGACAACCCATATTGATTTTCTATTGTGGCTTAATAGACCAGAGCGACCAAATTAATTCTGCTGGTTCGGAAGCAAAAAAGAAATCATTGTTTTTCCTATTCATTTAGAAGCGAGCTTGAAATGCAAACATTTTCTATTAAGACCGTTCTGGAGAAGAAAAGCCGAAAAAAAAGAGTATTTCAGTTAACGTTTTTTTTAATAAAGCCATTACTCAAATAAAGCCAGCGGTATTTAAATAATTTATTTTGTTTTTTCTTTCAATGACTGTTGCGGGATAAATGAAATGGACTTATTGATCTCAATGTTACGGACGCAGACTTTCCTCAATAGAAGAGTCGGTTTCGTGGAAATAAGTTTAACTAGACAAAGTTCTTGGCTCTTACTAATTCTTTAAGTCTAAGACTTTACGTAAAATATTGCTGAGAATCTTTGGTCATACCATGTCATATTGCAATTTGCAACAGAACATGCGCAAAAAATATTCATCTCAATTGCTTCAATTGGCTTAAAACAATTCCCACGGATGACTCACTGGTTCATTCATCCAAATCGGTCACTCGTAAAAATAAAAACACAAAAATCCAAGATGGCGCCCCGATAGGACGTAAACAATCAACCGATATCCCACGCGCGTAGTTGCGTTTTATCAAATAGTAACATCCTGGGATCGTAATAACCGAGTGTGGGTTGATTTCAAACATCCGAAATTTTATTGATACCACAACACTGAGTGTGTGGTTTTACGGTTTTACAATGGTGTTTTGGAGGTTATGACGGGTCAGGCGTGGGCAAATCTTGTGATAAAAGATGAATCTTCAAAGTTGAGCCAATCACTATATTATAACTGGGGTCTGAAATCCGACCTCATTTCGCTTCTCTAACCTTATACTCCCGCCCGCACAGTAACGGGTAAACTACATCAGAATTCCCAAGGAAGATTGGTGTCAGACAGTCGACCAACTGTAAAACTAATGCTAAAACCTGTGCAGCATGAATAGAGAATAGTATGGAGTATGGAAGAAGAACACATACTGCGCTGACCCCAAATAAAATTGGGATAGCAGCAGAAAGATGCTGATGAACCTTGTATTCCCACATTTAAGCACTTAAAAGTTACATCTGAAAGCCTCTATTAAACACCATAAAATTTCCTCAACGTGTCATGGACACATAACTTGGCCTCCATTTGGATCCATAAATAGTTAGAACAATATTTTTCTGCTCATTAGGTCACGGACAAGATACTATTTCTGATCCACTTCCTCTCACACGTAACACTTTCACTAACAACCTTATTTCAACGTTCTAATAAAAGAAAACTTCCTGCGAATGTTTACTGAGAAGTATTAGACGTCAACAAGGTTTCTATGATCAAAGTTTCAGAGTACATATTGCTCGAGGTCTTTTGGAAGTCCATGAAACATTTTCATTGACAATGAGACAATAAAATTAGAAGATTTTGAGGGTTGTCAATTAATTTTGTGTAACATAATGTATGAACCTAAATATTCTTGCTAAAGAGAGAAGACTAGTTTCTGTGAGCAGTTTCACTCTCGTCTTGTTAGAACTACTTTAAGTACCCGGATAAAAAGCCCGGATGAATTGGCTATCTAACAGAAAGGAGTTTTGAAATCAGGCAGTAATTCCTAAGACAAGTGTGTTGAAACAAACAAATAGTAAAGTTTATTCATCCATCAACATTCAATGACTGCCACTAAAATACATATCGGATACATTAATCCCCTATGACAAAGCCCTCGTGTTATATTGACAAACAACATTATAATAGTAAACAATAATTACCGATCTATCAGCGATTAATTTCATTTCAGTATAATCACAAAACAAAGGGAAATCGTTATTTCTGCTTTATTCCAAGAGATACAAACAAACACCTTAGTATTTATACAATCGTTTTGTAATTTATCTGCTACACTTTTGTAAGGCTATTCAAATTATTTAGTTTGCAAGTACACAATAGACAATAATTTACTTAAATTTTTCTTAAGATTTTTCTAAAGGCAACTTAGGTCATTCTCACAAGTAGAGATGGAATCGCAACTCGATCATGCAACGAAGGACATTATTGACAATTCCTAATAAACAATATTTTATAGTACCTAGTAGTACAGACGACAGCAGGTCAACGTAAACGAACCTGTCAAATTGTGATAAGGTTGAAAATCGATTGCAGAAATTTGACAGATTGTGATAACTTGATGTGCTGTCGTCTGTACATGTACAGTGCATGTATGCAAAAATAAACAGGATATTGTATCAGTCAATGTCAAATGGAAAGTTGACTAAACGGAAGTGAGTCAAGCACTTGAATGACTACTAATCTTATCATTTTATCAGTAAGCACTTGAATGCTATAGCGGTTCTACAATCCAGTGGATTGTTCTAGCCAGACCTTGTTATAAAAAAAAAGTATATTTTTCAGAAAAGGAAAAAAAACACCTGCATGAAACAAAACTGAACTGGAAATGCAGAAACAAATTTAACAATCGCAGTTGGAGGACTCGTCTTTCCAACTTAGTGTTCCATAGAAAAGCCCACCAACTGCGATTGTTATTTCCTAAGGTTTATTCCATGATTTTTATTTCAATCCTTTTTGACAGTCAGTTTCAAATAGTATTCAAGCAGAGAATGGATTAAATGTAAGTGGTTTTATACAGAAGCTAGATAAACGCTAAATTGTGAACCACTAATTCCAGGCTGATCCTAAACGACCGTGGCCAGACCGCCGCAATTCCACAAACATTCATACGCAATGGATAAACAGTTTTTGGTCTGAACACAAAACTGTTCATGTTTGCATGATTGTTCAATTCAACAAAGCAAAAGGAAAGTGCTTGACATACATTAACAATGATTGATTTATGCCGTGTCACAGAAAACGACAAAATAACATTTTCTCGTAAACAAACAGCAAACATGATTACGACATAGAATAAACAATTTTTTTGAAACAAATTGGTCGGGATCTGCCAAAGAATTGTTTTTCAAACAAATTAATCCAATTGCCAAAAGTTTAGAAGACAGGCCTATTTTCCATGCAAAGAACTCTAGAACAACCATACTAGTGAATGGAATCGAAGTGAATGAATGATAAACAATTATAAACATTATTGATATGGGTGCGTCGAATAAAGATATTAATACACAAGACACGCCCCTTCGGCCGTATCAATGAAACTGTACCATTCATGAGCGAGCGCGCGTTCAAAACCGCGAAAGTCGATTCAAGGGCGCCTACGATAGACATGTACGTTTCCTGCCAGTATCCATACATACGTAGAACACGCTGAAATATTCTTAACACATCTCATTTTCCTGTATACCCGTTATCTTTTATGCGCATTTTTCTGTTTTGTTTACGTAGTCATTACGTCACAACTCGTTATATTGGAGCATATTTAATGATGTGAAGCACGAGTGAAACATTGATAGCTATTTACTATAAGCACAACATAACACGAGTATTTTTAGACTAGAATTCTGAGTAGATATTGGCTTCAAATCATTTTGAGTTCGCTTGGTTTGGAACAAGGTTATAAATGTTTCCTTAGAGTGTTTTGGCTGAAGAAATGAATGAAAATATGACGCCGCTTATCGTTTCGATGAGAATTATAAGAGAGTTCTGAGGGAAATCTTGGCTTTCGGCTAAGAATAAGATCTCCGTGGGTGTGGTGTGAGGCGAGTAAGGGATTATGACGTGTGTGTGGTCAGTTTTATCAACCTGGACAGAAATAACATCACCTCGGCGGCTCCCGCTTCATTCACAATATTGAAAGACTGGAAAAGCTAAGAGTTTATAAAAATATTTAGTTCTTCTCGTTCAGATTGGTGTCTTCCAATCATACTTTATGTATTCACATCCAATAATCAAGTTCGCTAAGAAACATCACTTTAATCACCAGATACCCATAAAGTATCACCTGCCGTCTGCTCTCACTAAATCCCCGTTTAATGAACTATAAATAGCAGACTGGTTCTGCACTTAGAACATCATCCATTAAGCTGTTATTCTCAATAAACCTGTAGGGAAGGCATTTGTGGCGGTTTAAGGTACATAAGTACATATCGATTAAGTGGTACTAAAAGCGGGTGTAAATTATTATGTTATAGTCCCTCTTTGGTTTTGTGGACTTGGATACAATGGTTTAAATCCCAATATTGTTTACTCACAGAATGATAGCTTCTCGGTAGGTTGGACCAACATTTTTGCTCACCATACGTTTATTTACATTGATCAAAGACTTTCCCGAAACCAATCCACTGTGTCCGAATATACATCTATTCGCACACTCAAATCTGCGAGCTGACTACAATAAACATAAATAACGAAAACTAAAAAAATATATAAAAGTGGCGTTTGTATTCGATAACGGAAAACCCTTGGCACGAGTCCAGTACGACATATGAAGTACCTACAATGGTAGCAAAAATATTCCATTCAAGACGCAAGGTAGAATAAAGGAATCAATGAACGCCAAACAAGATGTGACTGAAACTGGACTAAAATGAACAAGGAATAAGGTTGAAATTGGCATGGCATGAATACTGGACTGAAATCCCGAAATAATCTTAATGCAAAATCGAACTTAAGCTTCTAGAGACAAAGACGACAGTCGAATGACAACGAGGACGCTAAAAATTGCAAGCAGAACGTATCGTTACAATTTTACGAGGGGTCAAGTTCATACAGGCGAACTCAATTGCTTTATTGCTTAGCGGGAGTCGGCGCTGATATTTTTAACTATCGAAGTCCAAGCATTGGATTGAGTTAGAGATTGGACACGAATGACTGACCTTAAATTTTCTGGTGGCCCAAAAATGTTATGATCAGTAAGCCTTGAAAGCTGATTTCCAGATACAAAAAAAAAAACAGAACATAACAAACAAGATTGGCATTGATATTTTCGGCATTAGATATTGCTTAGGAGTAATAATGAGGTGCGATTTCTAAGAAGTATCAGGCGATCAGTTTGGCTGCTTCCTGTTTTCCTCAGACTTCTTGCCTACTTGATAAATAAAGAAATAAGCAGGACAATGGAAAATCCATTTACGTAAAACAACAAGACATGTAATATCCGAAGCCTATGTCGTCTCACATACGATACCCATGGGGACACGAAGGGAAGACTTTATTCACTTTGCCACATCTTTAAACATTAAAGCAAAAAAGAATTTACTGCGTCGTAAAAGCGTATGACGTAAGTGATAACGTCACTGGAGGATATTTACATTTATATCAATTCTAATATCTGCGCAAGAAAATAAATATTAGCCCATATGATTTGAATTAAAGCAAAATTTGAAGGACTCTGTTTAAAATAGAAAAGTATTTCACAAGCTGATTACGTAACATTGATATTCGTTATTCTGTCGCTGCAACTTTTCCTCGACCAAGTCTACCCATTTCATTTTGACAACGCCTCTGAAACAGTGAAAAAGCAATTACCATCCCGAGGTACCCAATTAATAAAAAACGGAACTGAAGTAATTAATTTGAAGTGCTCAAAAGATCGAATTTAATACGGCATTAACACGAGTACATAATGAAAATGCTAATAACAAACAGGCAGGAGCCGAGTGCTATTAACATGCTCGCAACATAATGTAAAATTAATTGGCGAATGTTAACGAACAATTCCGAAAACATGTGAAATTGCAACGGAAATTGAAAAACAAATTGTAAACATTACAACGAAAGGATCGATAAATATGATGACGAAGGTACACGACATGAAGCAAAATTCAAAAGTATTGATGACAAACTGACTAAAAACCAACCAATCGCTAGACCATTCAATTCAAACGAATAATTTCAAACACAGATAGCTTTCAATGAATTGCAAACCAAAAAGGAAATACAAAATCCGTACGTCACAATATAAAAGCTATCGCCAAATCCGATAAAGGAGGTAAAATTGTTTTTCATCCGAAATCAATTGATGGGATAACAGGGTTATCCAACGGTTTAAATTCCGCCCATTGGAATGTTAGTATCGATATCAAGGATTTAATTTAAATATTATCAATGGCTTTTTGAAGAGTTTTGAATTTTGAATGTCAATCTGTATGTTTATTTTTCTGGGTTTAGTGATTCAGGAAATAAAATGAGTGTAATTGATCTTTACGTTAAAAACCTGAGAAGTTAGGGCTACTTTTGTCTATTTACGATGGTATTGACTAAAACGAACATGCAAGTCCAACGCAAACATTACATGATAGATTTCAAGTTTTAGGAATCAAATGTTTCTACAAAAAAAAGGCGAAAATCCTTTTAACTAGTCATAAAAAGAAAATCAATTTGCAGAATACAGCAATCAGATTATATAATGTTACTTTCCTTTCAATAACGTACATAAATGTCTGAATACGGTACGCCTTCGTGTAATTATTGTAGTCGTGTTTCCACCTATTCATATCTGAGAGCAAATCTGATTATGTTGGCAATCTCCTACACAGTCGAGAAAGGACCTTTCACGAAGGAGGTATTAATGTTAGGGGTCTATATTATCTGTTACGTCTAATACGTACATAATTCCAATGATTGTTTGTATAGGATAGTTGTTTTGGGAACAAATTACTGGTGCTGCCATTTATGGTTAAGGCAATACTTAGAAGGCAAATCCACTGATTACAATAATTTATCCCTTGGAAACCATGATGACTGTATTTCTTTTAGAACACCAGTCACCATTTCTTCAAAGTAAATAAAAGTCTTGCCACGACGAACATTCAAATGTTCCTGCAGAAAGAGTCAATTCCTTTCTACATTCTATGCACTTAATATTAGCATCAATAGCCTCAGCAGACAAAGCCTTGAGCACATTAAAGCATATCGATGTAACCATTTTCCAAGCGAGTGGACGATCTCAAATGTCAGTACACAACTTGACATTTACCCGATCACGAGCGCCGCTAACGTTTAGTGCGTTATAAAATTGCTCCAATAATATCTTATGATGTGCAAGTAACCGTTTCATAACTTAACTGTTTGAGGATCAATAAAATGTGGCTCGTAAAAGTTTATAGTATTTTTATCAATATTGGATATATCGTTCCTACTCTATCTAATAATGTAATAGAATTTGTTTCTATGGGACCTAGTTTTATGCTTCTTTTGGTCTCATCGTCCACAGGTTATTTTGTTGATTTAAAGAGAGAGAAAAAGGAATGACAACTTAATTCCGTATGGTTAAATACCATAAAGTTAACAACAAAGTCTTGCAAAATAACTATGTCTACAACAGGATGTGACCGCGCTTTCGACTTTCGACCATTCAAATAATATTTTATTTATTCAAGGCTTAACAGCCAACAGAGGTCAGTACAATATCAGAAACATCACGACTTGAGAAACACAAAATAATTCCAAAATAAAACATCACACATGACAGCCAAAATTTTGGAGTACTTTTAAACAAACAAAAACCCAAGGATGACAAGGCTGAAACCATAATTAACAGGCGAATTAATAATGCAGCATTTAAGGCACCGCTGCCATAAATTCTGGCATCAAAAGCGTCAAGTAATCGCACTGAGAACATGTTTGAAGTTGGCAAGTGTCAAAGTTTGACAAGTTGTACTGTAACCTAAGCGAAGGAGCCGCAGGGATTTTGGGTCGCGTAGTGGAAACAAACTTGGCTGTATAAGTATCTAAACTCATTTTAAGATAATTTTGTTTGAATATGACGGTTTATTTGATTTTATTGTGGCTTTTATTTAGAAAATGAATATTTACAGCATAGGACATACTGTAACTGGTTTTCTAGATGAAGTTTAACTATGTGAGGGTCACTATAGTTTTATTTTTTCAAAAATAAAATAAGGTAGGGTCATATAATAAATTAGGAGATATTCTCAAACATGATTGACGCACTGACCACAACCGAGAAACTATATCAGTACATGAGGACTTTCTTCTTTCAGAAGCCGGCTAAAAGAATTAAAATCAACTACGACTGGCACCTTACTTATCTGTGAGGTCGATAGGATTAAATTCCTTTTGTGTATATTTGTACTATTTCTATTTTCTTTTAAAGCAGTCTCATTCAGAATTATTTCGGAGCAACAAACAGCCAATTTTCTCGAAAACATCACAACGGTAGACGGAGTTACGCAAACACAGCGTTTTTCTTATACCTACAGTATTAACAAAAATATAGCTGAACAAACAAGATAACGATATATCCTAACGATAAATTACTTCGTTTGTTATATTTGCTACGTCGAAGCCTTGGAATAAAGGGAAGCGGTAAGGGTCGCCCACTCACGCTATTACGAAGTCGTTTATAGGACTGCGTACTTACAAGTTGACGAATATTAAGCGGAAACTGTTTGATAGGCATTCTCTGAATCATGGGCTTAAGATTTTAAGTTTTTAAGCTTCAGTTTGTAATTCGAATACTAAACAAAATTGACATCCCTGTTCATCCTGCTTTTGGAAAAAAGAATGGGGAACATTCGATTTTTTTTGCTAAACATTTCATATTCTTAAAATTTTCAACAAACCATACAATATTAGCCTTAGATGGTGTTCTTTGTAATTCCACGTTGTAACCATCAAAAGTTTATGTCCATAAATTGGTTCAGAATTTTATTTACTCTTTCATATAGAGATCTGAAAAGAAATCCAAGCCAATGAAGCGCAAATAACATCATAACTTTCAAGGGTTTCATTTCCTGAAGCTGATTGCGCTAGAATCTAATATTTGCGTTAGATGCCGGGAAATTGTGAGAAATTACGGCTATATCTGGGTAGGTAACAATTGTGATTCCACTCTAAGCAGGGTCAACTACAGAGGCAACTAAAAATTATGGTATTAAATTGTAGATCAAAGTACCTATAGTTTGCGTAGTTCATCAGACAGAAATCTAGGAGAATGCAATCATTCTGAATTAATATAAAATAGCAATGATAGCCTAGTGTTCATTAATGAAAATATTTGCAAAAGTATAATAGCCATAGCCATAACAAAGTTAAAAAGCTCTTAACTCTGTCCAGGACGACGATCTCTCGTCAATAAAATATGATTAATGGCAAAGTAAACATCAATCTAATTAAGAAAAATAAACATTCTTTAGTAGACAGGCAATTTACCGTCAATGGAGTCTTCGCCAAAAATTCTGACACTGTTTACCAAGAGAAGCATCAATCTATATCGAGTTTCATATTCACGCCGCAAATAGATGGCTATCATTTTGACCTTTCGTCCTCTAAAGCTACCACAGCAAACAATTTCGCCGGAAAATCTTTCGTTATCCCTAATCATCAAAATTACCTGTTTGCTACTTTTTGTTCAAAACACCAAGAAACCTGATAACAAAACAATACATTTTGGCACGTATCACTCCATCTAATTTAAGACTATTTTTGTTTCCCAAAAAATCATTAATAAAAGTCAGACATTTACGCCGACAAAAGTTCCGTTTACACAATTCCGGTCCGGTGCGGAACACCGAAAATAAAACTCCATCTAAAACTGGCGTCCTGACGGAATCCGTCCGGGTGTTAGCCGCTCAAAACATCCGGCCACGGAGGAGAAACTGTTCAAATACCTAGTACTAATTCTCTTATCTCCATTAAACGCAACGTTATTTCAGGGGAAGGGAATGATTCCATGCAGAGCAAACTACGGAAATTTCTCCAACACCCCTCCTTTTCAGAATAAGAGAAGGTCACTGGATACCAATAGCAGCTCGTTAGAATAAATTATTCAAGGTGAAGTAATTGATATATCTAGGTTCTTTAGATTAGACGGTGGAAATTCTCATGACATTTATCTCTTTTCAGAGCAGCTATGGGCGAGCGAACTCTGTCGTCTATTTGCCTCGTACATGAAGTGCGATGCATCCGGGAGACATAACGACCCCATTTACTCGCGATTGTTACGTGTGACGTCAGGTTCCTGATTTGACCCTGCAACTGTACACTACAGTAGTATCTAGAAATTTTGTGTTGTTATACACAGATTCAAGATATTAAATCAGATGGTGTAATAAGTGGATGATATTAAAGTTCAGTTTTTTTTATTGAACAGACAAACTAATACAACTTTGTAATACTGCGAATAACCCAACAGCAGATTACATTGACAAATGTGGAGTATTTTAAATAAATGTACCTACCTTAATTTAACTAATAAAAATAACATGGCATTACGAGATTTAATGTAAGCGTAGGCGGCAACCTTGCGTGCGAAAACAAAATTTTCGATGTCATTATAATGATTAAGCAAAACGTAACGTGAAAAATAAAAATATACGTCAGAAATAGAGATGCCGCATTGTTTATTAAAATAAAAATGTGGTCCAAAAATAGAGACGTGACATTGTTTGGTGGGACGACTGTGTACCCTGTTTTACCCTTTTAGGACAATAAACAGACCTTTAATTATCCCATCCGCCGTTCACGCGTGATGGAGTTAGCTGTGTTTAACTACTTGTACTACGATATCATTATTTGCAGTTTTATTTTTAGCTATCTTCGTTAGGCGCTTTTTAATGATTTTAACGAGAGATCCGCTGGATGAGAGATTCTATTTTACATGGCATCGAGGCAAAATCGATCTTTTGATAGACTTTTAAGTTTAGCAAAGGTCACAATAACGTCTGACGTCAATCAATCGAATTACCATAACCTATTGCGTTTAAAACAAGACTACATTTCTATCAAAATGCTATAAAACAGCCACTATTTCAGCCAACCAGCTCGTAAAGAGACCAAAAAAGCGAATACACACACAAATAAAGCATTAACATGATAAAAACAAATCGAACACACACATGCAGAAACCCTTTACTACACAAAGTTCGCTGAAAGTGGTACTAAAAGCAAAGTGGTCGATCTCGTCGAAAGGAGTTCTATCAATTGCTTGTCTCGCCTTCAGGCTGATAATACGACATTTGTCACTTACAATGACAGTTTACAGATAACTGAAATTGCGCTGTTCTTTGCTGAAAAGGATGTATTTGATCATAAAGTGTTTAGGGGTGCATCAGTTTAAAGCAATATGTAGACTAGGACAACTATGTAATGGGACTTGCAAATACAATAGTGCATGTTAAATTGTCATGGTATTGAAAGTTATGGCGGTTCATTAAAACAAGCAAATAAACGAGAATATTTTTTTGTTTTTGGAAAAGAAATGACTAAAACCACAAGGGGCCTAGATAAAAACATTGCACAAAAGAACCGATAAGCTTAGTCGATAAAATAAAAAAGAAGTTACTAATGGCCATAATAATGATAAAGGAAATGATATGCAATGATAATTTAGTAGAGAATAAACGGAAATCTTGAGTATTATGGAATCAACGACAGGTATGTAAGGAATGTCGGCGTATCCGTCCGCTTATAGCAATGCCTTTTTGCTGCCGTCCATTCTTGGCGAGATTATGAAAGATGATACAAATGATGATAAAAACTAGTCGAAAGGATCAAATAGATTATACCTTTTGGAACAGAAGAGTACTAAATCTATAGACAAAGTTACGTTCGAAGTATTAATTAATGCTCCAGTGTCTATGTCTAAAAACGAAGTCCCCAAGTAATTCTCTATTAACCCACTCTTTTTTCAGTTTAAGAAGGTATTTTTAGACTACTAACTTCGATCGTTTCCCAAGACACCCTTAAAGCGGCACAAAAAGTTTCCTGAATTGATTCGACTGCTTACCACGACGATCACGTGCTACCAATGAAAAAGTCGCATTAATTCCTTCAACGTGTTGAATAAGTTAAAACTCCTGTAGTTTAAAAGATAGTGAACTCAATGATATTTTATATTTTCTTTTATTCGCGAACTGGTTGCCGGCCCTTTAGAAACTTTCCAGTGAGGGCACTACTTTCCCCTTAATGACTACAAAGGTGTTCAAAGTACACCTGTCATCCTGTTTAAGACTTCCTTAATGACTTTTGCAAAAACTAACGGTATTACCGTCATGCTTCGAGTTGCCACTGGTTAATGACCTTACAATGTGAAAATGAAGTACAAGCTGCCGAGAAATTGTAATAACTTCATACTTTTTTCGATTCCTCCGAATCACCTTAATTGAGTTTTGATACATTTCGTCTCTCATAAAATGACGCAGTTGTATGCCTGGCCTCCGAAGGCGTTGACCTGATTTCTGATTCATTGGATAAGGCTCAGACGAAACTGTAATTATTTAATAGAATAAATTCGAGTTCTTTGAAACATGCTCCGTTTTTCCTTAGAAGTCTGAATAACGTGCGAATTCTGACATACTCTCGGAAAATTTAACCGTCTCATTATTTAGAAGTTAAACGTCTTCTAAACAGAAAAAGTTCTTTCTAAACATTAATATTTTACCATGGATTTACCTTACAAAGGACAGTTTTCAGTTGACTGTACCTGTTACACAAACAGAATAATGAAATACATTCGAAAGTAAAGGCAACCTCTTAATAAATTAAATTTCACGTAGAATAAGCTTTTAGGTGACACGTCAGGAAAATGTAGGGAATTATTCGCTTCCGACATAATTTCATGGCAGGGAAATTATCTGCACTCCTCAGTCCTCTGACACAAAAAGCATGTTACAGAGCGCAATAATACATTTCGAGGGAATTACTTTAACTTTCCGGATAACACATAATGTTACCCGAGTCGTATTGAAACTAAGGGACCTTTCGGAGAGATGTGGCTAGGGAATGCTGTGGCGAATTTTATGAAAGTCGAATACTGATATTTTTCTTGCATTATAATATGAGAGAAAGGTGTCTATCATTAAGATATTCTTTTTTATAAGCACTTTAAGAATGCCAATGCAAAATAACATGCGTGAGTTCTCATTTCCAGCGTTACATCAGAGCTTTTTTGGGACGCTTGGATATGGCTCCGAGAGCAAATTTACTTTTTGCACATTCGTTCTGCACGCCGTCACACTTGCACGCTAAAGTCAAGCAGATCACTCAGCTTCCGACATCACGTTCAATCGAAATTAACCGTTGAATGTTGACTCTTGTGCCCCTTTAATTTTATAAAGAAAAAACGTGACTGAATTTCCCTGTTTTCTCAGAATTACACCCAGTAATCCTCTTAGTTGACAGCGATGTACGAATCACTGATTTTCACTGGAACTGTGTCTGTGCTTTTTTACAGGTAAATTGTATTTGTTTCCTTGAATTTGGAGCATGCTGGAATAATTTCCATATATCTGAAGTAAATGCCCTCAAACATCGATCGGGACCATTTCGGTTCTCGTGTCTTGAAATTGATACGAATACTTAATCAGATGTTCAGCCCATTAAGTACATTCAAAGTACTATAGTATTAGTTTTGAACAGACATTAACGTGTGTGTTGTCATGTCACTGGATTGGAAACGACATGGTTGGATGGGCCTGAACAACAGTAATGTATCAACTGGTTTCCGATACGTGTTGTGTTAAGTTACTTAATGTGGAACACGTAATGGGCAGGTGGAATGATAAGACATTGCGAGGAGTCCGTGAAGACATTTAAGTCTCTCTGGATTCTAAAACGATATTCGACTGCAGATCTTGACAAAGGCAAAAATTTTACAATTTAACTCAAATCAAAAATGACTGACTCAGCTTCTGCAATAACGATCTATTTATGGCCTGCATGACTACAAACCTATAATTATGAGTGTCATTTCATAATTCTTACGAGAATTTTACTTTAAATGAAACGAAAATGCAGATATATTCAATGTCAAGTAGATTAATCTTGTTTCTTGTTCGATGGTGGCCGCATCTCTTCGACTGGAACGCCAGTGATTTTAATTAACGACTTGTATCCGAGTACCTAACTATACTTGAGGAAACTTCACAGAAAACTCTTGAACTTTTAATTTCCTTCTCGAATGTTATCGATACACTTCTGTTATATAAAGTGTATTTGTATCATTTAATAATATTTCTATGTATATTTATAAACTGAGTGGGTCGATGTGTGGGTCTTTGATACCCGCTTTACGCCTATATAGCATTCGACGTTGCGTATATAATTTGGGGATCGAATATTTTTGACTTTGGTCCTATGGTACTGTGTGATCTATCCATACCATAGGGTTGCAGTTGAGGATGACATCATCACCCTCCTTTTCTTACACCATTTTTATATGGAGTCGGTGCATTCTCCAAACTTCCTCTTAAGGTCGATTTACATCAAACGAGCGAATGCTCATTCTATCCCCACTACAGCTAATTCTTCTAGTGTAAACAGGCGTAGAGCATTCCTTCGTTGTTCTTAGTGCGTTCGCAAAGATTCTATGGAATATTCTAAGAATGCTCGCTCGCTTGATGTAAACGGCGCAAGAGCGCGCGAACAGTTGCTTAGAGCGTTCTAGCGTGTTCGGACGTGCCCGCGCCACTGAGCGGTCTCATCAAAGCGTTTTTGTGTTCTAGCGATTGTTCTAGCTCTAGCTCTATGTTCGTTTGATGTAAATCGATACCTCTAGCTTTCGTTTACACTAAAAGATTACGAAAGAATGTTCTTGTTCTAGCTCTAGCTCTATGTTCGTTTGATGTAAATCGACCTTTTTTATATTGATTGCCCACTTGATTGACTCAACTTATTCATATTCGCATGTCCTTCATGCATTTAGGTGAGGATAAAACCACGAATATTCCAAATACTAGCTTCTGTCAGCGGTATCACCGGCGTCCCGAGGGAACTACTCGGCGCAACCGGATAAAAAGTAGCCTATAGCCTTCCTCGACTAATGGGCTATCTAACACTGAATGATTTTTTCAAATCGGACAAATTACAAACAAACAATCAGTAGTTCCTGAGATTAGCGCGTTCAAACAAACAAACTCTTCAGCTTTATAATATTAGTAGGTACAGATTAGGATCATCAAAAATGTTAGTCAACTGTAGATTATTTTGTGGTTATTTGCACACCTGAACGCCAAAGAAATGATAAACAAAACTACCAAAGCACAGTTCAAACAAATCCGAAAATTCAACCTGAACTGGGGTAGGTAAATACAGACCAAACTAGAACCACGACAGTAAAATATGTTTCGTGAAATTTGTGCTTCAAAACTGGAATATGTGGCTTTTACGCTAACTTTCTACAAAGGGGATTTACCTAGTTTTATTTCGGAGAAGTTTTAGTGATAATAAATGAGTAATTTCGTATAATAAATATTTTCGACCAATAGCTTTGAGCGAAGGTGTAGTGCTAAACTTACGAGGGTTAAAGAATTTGTTGTTTCAGTTCTTGCATCAAAGATGTGTTGAGAAATGGGTGTTTAAGGGACACTTTATGCTGTTTTTATTTTTATGTTTAATTTAAAAATTTAACCCACATATGCCTGAAACTTTTTTTTCCGATTTTTTCTAAATAAGCTGTAGTTATGGGTTGAATAGGCAACAATAAAGTATGAAAAAATGCTGAAAAAAATATTGACTGTAAAACTTTCAGGAAAACTGCCGTCCTATATGTAGGACAGTAGGCTAATACAGGGGAAGAATGTTTCTTTGAAAAAAAGTATGAGATACCGAAATTGACAAAAAAAATATTTTATAGAAATTAAATATGAATCGTTTTAGGCAGAATGGTAAGAAAAGAGTCCGTAGCTGAAGAATTATAGAACCTAGGTAAAAAAAATGAATCTAATTGATGGGTATACTCATACACAGATACGTCAAACCTAGTTGATTTTTTTAATTTTATTTTCTGTTTTTGGGCACTTTTTTGATTCCATTTGGGGACATGTAACTATTTTTAATAAATTTGTAATATTTTACTATCAGAACTGTCATTCAGACAGTAGATCTTGAAAGATTGTGGATGTCTGATGCCAAAAGGACAACCACTGTTAATAAAGGCATTTATTCACCAGGTAACTAGCTGAGGTACTCTGATGAGCAGTCACTTCAGGCAAAGCACTGGTATTTAGTTGTATTTCATTAGACTGCAGGCCATCAACACAGTCCCGAAAATTCTAGGGGAATGATAATGCATTAGGAAGTTATGACAGATTTTATAGCAGCCCTCTGTATTTATTTCTGATGGTTTCTCTCCATCTGTAAAAGTCTAGGTAGTTCTAGCAAGTCTTACGACACCTTTTATATGATGGATCTGCATCTAATTTAGCATTATCAATCATGTTCATGAGTTCCAGGCAAAGTCTTCTGCCACTTAGGAGATATCAACAATTTGAAAAATTGCTTGTTTTCATCCATTTTGACTTCGATTTTTCCCCCTTCCCTTAGACTTCAGGACTTTCAGGATACAAAATTCAGCCATATTTGTAAATTTCAGATCTTATGCATAGCACTTATCTGAAGAATGTTACTCTTGAATGTTATTAACAAGACCCTCAACATACTTGTGATTTGAATTAAAATATTACTCCCGTAACCTCCACTGCTAGTGGAAGACCATGAGTCCCCCCTCAAAACCAACAGGAACTGATCTCCATATATCATTCTTACTCTGGAATACTTTATTTCCCCAATGAAACCTTTGAAAACTTTAAAAATTTCACATACATGTAACAGTCTACAGGAAAAAATGTGCTACCTTTTAGCCTACCGTCCTACATGTAGAACACCAATATTAACTATCAAAAATATCATATTTCTGATTGCAATTTTTTATGATATCTTTGTTAATATTATAGATGTGTCTATCAACATCGTATATTCAGGGAAAAAAATAACTCACATTTTAAAATAAAAAAAATATACGCCTCTTCATCTCGATGTGATTGGGACTCAATTACTCGGCACAATTTCCACCACTATATTTTCCAAAATTATGAAATAATGTCGGATTTATATTTTTACTATAAAAATACATTAGTTAGTTAATGAAAATAGGATAAAAGCAGTTCGCAATTTTAAGTGAATAGGCTGATATATTTTTTCAAGTTCACCGTCCTACATATGGGACAGTAGGCTTATCTGGGTTAAGTGTAGCTTAGTGTCTTAAAGCAAGAACTGAACATGAGATATCTTCTTTTCATCCGCAGCACAGAAAAAAAATCTTTAACGTGCAAAATTGTATCTGTAGTTTATGTGAACATTGGGCTTTACGTGTGTTACACGATATTAAATTTAATCCGCCACATGTTAATAGCTATTAATACTTCCAATACCTAATCAAAACACCGATTACTCCTATCGTAATCGTTGCAGGAATATGCGTCAAAAGATAAACAGTACATCCGGTGAAATAAAAACAATTCAGATTGTTATGAAAAAGATATTTCCACCGATCGATAACGTGATAAGCTTTACAAAAGGAAATGATTTAGAATCCATACTAACGGCCGTTCCCAATAACCTATCTATCTCTGGTTTTGCTTACTAGAGATAGAATTTTGACGTTAGCCCCATACAAGTTATGTCAAATTCCTATCTCTAGTAAGCAAATCCAGAGGTAGACAGAATATTGAATTCCGCAGTAATATTATAAATGCGAAAGTAACTCTGTCTGTCTGTTACGCTTTCACGCCTAAACCAGTGAGCCGATTTTGATGAAATTTGGTACAGAGATAGAATAGACCCTGAGTAACAACATAGGCTTTTTATCCGAGTACGGGAAATAGTTCCCTCGGGAAGCGGGCGAAGCCGCTGGCAGAAGCTAGTCTATACTAATATTATAAAGAGGAAAACTTTGTTTGTTTGTTTGGTTGTAATGAATAGGCTCAAAAACTACTGGACCGATTTTAAAAATTCTTTCACCATTCGAAAGCTACATTATCCACGAGTGACATAGGCTATATTTTATCCGAGTACGGGCAGTAATTCCCACGGGATGCGAGTGAAACCGCGGGAAAACGGCTAGTTAGATATAAAAGGCAATATTATGTTACTCACAGCTTACTGAGTAAGCGTTTAGCAATTTCCAAGAAAAGTGATAACAGATTTATCAGTATTGATAATACATTGATAACTTGGCCCATTCATAAATTCATAAAATGTACGTTGACACTCTATTTGTGAATGGATATCATTACTTATACAACAGGAACTAGATTAGGCATATTAACTGTTAGATAACTAATGATAAATCTTTAAGGATTTTATCAATAATCCTCATTATCCGACTTGCATGAATTAAATCGAATGAAGGTACCTAGGTACTTGAAGGTAAAGGTCAAATTTTACCAATCGAACATTAACCTTCCACTATTGTGATAGGGTTGAAAATCTATTGCAGAAATTTGACAAATTGTGGTAACTTGATGTGCTGTAGTCTCTACTATCTGCAGGAGAACATCTGTATCAGATTTTTTGAAGGTAACAAAAAAAAATTCCAACTAATTGAAAACCTCCTCCTTTTTGAGAAGTCTGCTAAAAACCTATTTTTGTTTCTTTTAGAGCCCTTTGAGTGCCAGGGCTGCAGTAACTCTGTCCAACAATCCTGAAGCCCTAGATGTTATTATTACATCAACAATTTGAAATTCTTATGTACAGACAACAGCAGGTCAACGTATACCAATCTGTCAAATTTTACCAATCGAACATCAACCTACCTCCATTGTAATAATGTTGAAAATCTAATGCAGAAATTTGACAGATTGTGGTAACTTGATGTGCTGTTGTCTGTACACAACTAAAAAAACAACATTGTCTTCCCATGAGAAAGCGATGACTTTTATTAAGGAAGCGTGGTATGACATGTGAGAATTAAAGCCTCTATTGTTTGTTGCACTTAGTATTAATTGTCGGAGAGATTCAAGACAATAGGGTGTAGCTTAGACAGCTAAATGGCTAGATTGCTTGTTTATAACACTAGGAAGTGAAGCTAGATGTTTTTGCTTGCTTATTTTCTAGTTTTTAGATGCTTTCTTATTAAGGTGCATGCGACGACTAGAAGCGGGAAATTCAAATATAAAATGGTTTTTTCATGTTTTACCTAAGTTAACATTCAATATGAGGCGTGATCTTATGATTGGCGGTTATAATATCCCACAAAGTAATTTCTGATGTCCTTGTTTAACTCCGAAACTTCTTACAAATTAAATAACTCTGTAAAAAACGTTTTATTGCGCAATAAAACGTTTTTTACAGAGTTATTTAATTTGTAAGAAGTTTCGGAGTTAAACAAGGACATCAGAAATTACTTTGTGGGATATTATAACCGCCAATCATAAGATCACGCCTCATATTGAATGTTAACTTAGGTAAAACATGAAAAAACCATTTTATATTTGAATTTCCCGCTTCTAGTCGTCGCATTCACCTTAAGTAGTTTTTAGGTATTGTGTCAATTAATTGTAATAAGTACCTGATGAGTTTTTGTTGTTAATTTACACTCACAAAATTCTGTTTTGTTTACCAAATTCTGTTAAAAAATATACAGTGTGTTTTCTGTTAAGGTTATTTAATTTTAGTAGGATAGCTACAGTAAATTAATTAAGCATTAGTAAGTAATTTTCAGTAAAAAATCTTGTCAGCTTTCAGTAGAAAAGTCAGGAATTCAGTAACAAAATAATTAGCATAATTTCTTAAGAAATGTTTCCAAGAACCTAGCCTGAATGAAAACACATTTTATTTAAATATTTTTCTTCATTTCTTTAGTAGGTAGGTACCTATTTTTATTCTCAATATTACTGTGAACGAATAGATTTTCTTAGAAAGTACCACAATAATACCTAATTAATTTTAGGGAATAACCATTTTTAAGTACATAATTGTTATTGTTCTTTCAAACATTTAAGTACTTTGTACACCTACTTAATAAAAGTACAAGTCAAAAAGCAAAAAAAATAGAAAATAGAAATCAATAAAAAATACTTTTTATAATGTCTAAATAAGAATTATTAACCACATTGTTTTTAACAAATACAATGATAATAACAATTGCAAAATACTTGTGTTACAGTGGCAATTTCTAGACTTTCCTTCCTCAAACATAACTGCAAATTATAGGGAAAATGAGAGATTAAAGCCTGACATTGTGTCAGGTCATTATAGAAATAAATTTTACTTTTAAAATGATTTATTTGATCACAAAGTCTGTTTTATTTTTATAGGGAACTTAAAATTTTGTTCTCTTATGGCTTTTTTGTTGATGGGAACTCAGGTCACTCCTCCTGCTGTAGATGAAAGCATGAGCAAATGTCAGACTTTTTTTGACTAAAATCCACCATGTTCCTTCTTGAGCCCTTTGTGTACCTGGGCCGCAGTAACTCTTTCAAACAATCCCCCAGCCCCAGGTGATCTCTTTGGCCAGCCAGAGAGCTCAGATTGAGAGTCGATACTGGGCCTAATACTTTTGGCATTACAGCCTTATCATGTGGTGAGGATGGTAATGAGAATGAACATGGATGGATATCCTTAAAAGAAGGGAACAACCGAAGAGATAAGTATCTATTTGGTTTTAGAAAAAACCACATGTGGTTAGTACAAGTTGTTGTTAGTTAGAATTATTATTTAGAATCATTGATATTTGACTTATTTGACCTACATTATTGCCTCAATACTATTTGTTGGAGATGTGAATAATGCATAACATACTCAATTGCAATTGAAGAGCTATGTATTCATATGCAGAACTATATTAGCTTTTCTTTTTTACTAATATTATATGCAAAAGTAACTCTGTCTGTCTGTTGAATTTTGACTAACAAAAAAATTTTTTTACAGTCAGAATTGTAAGAAAATACAGGCGCTACTCTTTATCCAGCTGTTGGAAGTTGTTTCTTTAGGAGACGGGTGGAACCAATAGAGGAGGGAAGAGGTATTGTTCCTTCACAGTAATATCACAGATAAGTACAGACAACAGCACATCAAGTTACCACAATCTGTCAAATTTCTACAATAGATTTTCAACCTTATTACAATGGAGGTAGGTTAAAGTGCGATTGGTAAAATTCGACAGATTCATATACATTGACCTGCTGTTGTTTGTACCAATAGTGTATCAATATAGGTAACAGCTAGTTTTCTACATAGTTTCCGTGGGAAATACTGCCCATACCCGGATAAAATATAGCCTATAAGCACTCACGAATAATGTAGCTCTCCACCAGTGAAACAATTTTTTTAAATCGGTTCATTACTTCCAGAGATTACCCCCTACAAACAAACTTACAAATTTACAAACAATTTTACCTCTTTATAATATTAGTATAGATCATAATACCAATGAAGAACTTTTAGCAATGCAATTTATGAGGAAAGTCAAAAAGTGATCTTGGTGACTTCATATTTCAACAAAACACATACAAGGAAGATTCTTAAAGTTTAATGTAGTTATTCAAACTTATGTATAGTTTGTCCTTCATCATCTATCACGCCGTCTTAGATATAAACTAGCCTAACCTCATTTGTATATAAGATCTTTAATCTCACCTGTTTCCAAAGTTGGTTCTCCAGAACTCGGCAGCGTCACTCTTCGTGATGCGGAACTGGTCGCCGGCGAACGTCCCGTTAGGGAACATCGCCTTCAGCTCACTCAGCATGTGGCTGAACACCAAACTAAGCTTCGTTAGATTACGTCTGTAGTGAGAGTTCTCATCAAACATCTTCTCCTTTCCCTCTTTAAACAACTTTATAGCCTGCTTACATTTCCTTATCAAATTAATTATAAATATGTTAAAATGTTCGTTGC
This sequence comes from Heliothis virescens, assembly GCA_002382865.2. Classification (NCBI taxonomy): domain Eukaryota; kingdom Metazoa; phylum Arthropoda; class Insecta; order Lepidoptera; family Noctuidae; genus Heliothis; species Heliothis virescens. The sequence goes on from NWSH02000571.1 coordinate 4,365,127, forward strand.
TATTCAACGCCTGCATGTTGTCCTCGTACTTTGAGTATATCACACGCAGACGCTGGTACGTGTCCGGCAGAATATCCAGGATAAACGGCGGACTGTTTTTCAAATTCATTTTGTGATGCTGACACAGTTTCACCACTTTATCCATCAACTTCCAAGTCTTATCCAATGTCCTTTTATCGGTCGCAAGTTTAGTGGGGCATACTGCATCCGAGAACGCCCCGTGCAACTTTGAAATTAACGAAGATATATTTTTCTGTTGTGATTTGTGACGAGGGGCCGCCATATTGAAGAGTCCAATGACATACAAATGAAAACAACGTTTTTTAACACGATGCTAAACTCAAAACACATGCATCACTTAATAATAATGTTGTAGAGCGCGTGTCTTCTCATTATCACATAATCGAACCACATTTACGACACAAATAACACACTATACAACGATCGACCACTGACACATCGGCGACGCGTATGACAATTTGACAAATAAATGAATGAATGAACCGAGTGACAGAAAAGAAAATAGGTTGGTTTGGAGGACGAGCCAGTGTTGCCATTTAAGAGTTTGTTTTACCCGTCGTTGTTGTTTGGTTTTTATTTGAATAGTAACTTGAATAAACCGCAATAACTGGTGAAACCTTAGTTCTTTAACTCACTGTTAAAATATTATAATTCTATACAGAAATTTGTCACTTGTCAGAGAGAAAACTTGCACTCTCTAAGTGAGTGCATATTTATTCTATTTTCAAAAAATTTAGAAGGCACCGTGTGTTAATTAAGAGTGCAGTAATGCAGTTGAACTAATTCGTATGTATGTAATTTCATCTTTCTTGTAAAGGTTGTGTTGGAATCTATTAAAAAAATAAGAAAGCTATGAAAGGTCATCGTAATGTTTTGAAATAATATAATTCTCAAATAGTTATTTGTGGCCTAGTTTAGAGATATGATTTTATCAAAAGGCTAGTCGGGATAATATTAAAATACTTGGCTAGAGATTTGTTTTGATTGAGTTGCCGGCAATATTGCTACCAATATTCCCACTTTGGGCAATATTGCCGGCAACGGCACATCTCTAGCCTAGTTAAAATTTTGTAAAGTTCTCTTTTACTCAAACATCGGGTTTTTACCCGTCTACTGAATAAACTAATATTATGGCAATACTGCATCCGCTGCGTGTTGATACTCCTTCATAGCGTTGCGTTTTGTTTATTTTTTATGTAATCATTAGATTTTTTACTTTTATCATAAAAATATACTTGTATTGGCAAATAAAATTATAATAGTTAAAAAAGTGTTATCGTTTACCTATCATTGCAATGAAATTCACATTGCCTGCGCAAACACTATATCCCAAGGGAAAGTATCTGCAGAGACAAAGTCAAACTGGGTCTGCCCAAACTGTCTAAACAAGACATCAAAGAAAGGAATCACCACCCCCTCCCGGAGTGAAGTACCCTACCGTGAAGAGGCCAGCAAAAGCGATGGCCATCCTAGTACACCGTGCGTTCTGCCTACCGGCAGCTCAGACGAACTACATATCTTGACATCCGAAATTAAACTCCTGCGAGGTGACGTGGGCGATCTCAAAACTCATATTAAATACTTGACCGAGCACCTAACACAATGCTACACACGACTTGATGAATACGACGCAAGAATGAAAAAACTGGAAAAACGGGAAGAGGAAATTATCTCTCTTAATAACACTATCCATAACCTACGAGAACAACTTAACTCACAAGCCCAATCGTCATTGCGAAATGAATTGGAAATATCAGGCATTAACGAACATAAGAATGAAAACCCCCTCCACATTGTTCAGATCATGGCACATAAAATCGGGGTAGCCGTGGGAGACCAGGACGTGGACTTCGTAACAAGAGCAGGACCGCGGCGCAAGGTACCTAACGAAACTACAGATACTCAGCCACGATCTCTCGTCGTCAGATTTGTAAGGCGCTATAAACGAGACGAGTTCTTAAAGGCCGCAAAAGTCAGAAGGAACATGACATCCGGTGATCTGGAACTCGCCGGCCCTTCAAGAAACATCTACTGCAACGAGCGTTTAACACACGGCAACCGCCAGTTATTTCGCGCCACTAAGATATCCGCCAAAGAACGTGGCTACAAATTCTGCTGGCACAAGAACGGAACTATACTTATCCGAAGAAATGAAGGCCATCCCTCAATACAAATACGAAACAGTGAAGACCTGGAGCGCTACTTGGGGACCCCAACCCAGGAGCTGGAACAAACCCACCCACCGGAACAACAATGATGTCTCACACCCGAACAAGGCACAGTACAATTGTTATTTCTATATTTACACACTACGTTCATATCTCTTAAAACTTATTAGTATTTTAACTTTTTTTCTTTTAGATTATGTAACTTTAATTTTAGTCCTTTTTTTAATTAATTTTCTACTTAATACACTCACATACACATGCATCATACACGGCATACACTGTGCAAAATACAAATACATATACATACTATCAAATAAAACAACCAAACCAAAAACAAGTTCACATATGTCACATTACATACGCACACTCACACACCACAAATACACACACAAACAGTCAAATAACACATACGAACCAACAACAAACACACACATACCGCATTATATGCACACACTCACACAATCTGTAAAACACAAATATACACACAAACAATTAAACAAGGTAAGCGAATCAATAACAAATACACTATCCACCCACAACTCGTACACTGGGTCAAAATATAACTCACAAATCTACTCACTCTCAACTCTCATAAGCAAACTGATTTTCCCACAAATCACACAGAAGCCAGTAAACACGAACATATTATACATGCGCACACGTAAACAAAACATCTTCCCACTCAATACCTCGACAAAATGTAATTCCTTGCATACAATCGCAGTCCATCAATTCATGACTACAACCATCGCATTGAAAACTAACACACCTTTTTTCATCAACTTCGTTATTAATGGCGTTGGATGACATTATACAAAACATTGACGAAATAACAACAATAGAATGTCATGACTTTGATGAACTGGCCGAATGTAGGAATTACTGTAAAAGCAATAACCACGAAAACGACCTCAAACTGCTTTCACTAAATATCAGAAGTTATCAACGAAACTTCGACGACTTTTCCATAACATTGCAACAACTAGACGCGAATTTTGACGTCATCATCTTAACTGAGTGCTGGCTTCACGAAGGGTCGATAATTGATAACCTTCCCGGTTACAACGTATTCCGTACGAATACGCAACAAAACAAAAATGGTGGAATAGTGATATATATAAAAAACAAATACGAAGTATCTCTAATTGACGTAAACATCCTAGACACCGACAGTCTCCTTTTAGTGTTAAACAACAAAATTGCACTAATAGGGCTCTACCGC
>NWSH02000571.1:4368637-4398485 GCA_002382865.2 Heliothis virescens
TTATATAATATCCTAATGTAACTGTGGATCAATAAAGTTTTTATTATTATTATTATTATTATAAATTCTACCAAACCAATTTAACGTGTAACGCCACCTAGGGAGTATGTGTTCAGAATTCATGTAATAGTTTTGTATTATGTTAACAGATGGCGCTTGCACAAAATCATCTGAGCAATTCGTTCTCATGACAATCCATAGATGGCACTGAAACAAAATTTTGAATAGGAGAGTTTTATTTTTGAAATGATTATAATAATAGAGTCCAATAACATGAAGATTGTGGTAATTGGTAATGAAAAGAAAGATAGTTATTTTAGGTATAAAATAGTTTATTCTTCTTCTTCTTCTTCGAAGGGTTCAGTAGTAGTAGTTGTAGTAGTTCGTTTCTTGCTCTTCCGCTTGCGGCTGTGCCTCTTGCCTTTCTTGCTGGTTCTGAAGGACAAAACAAAATATTTTAGTTTAGTTTAAGACCGTCTTACTGTTAAGATATAAGCACCTAGAGATATGTACAGACAACAGCACATANGCTTGCGGCTGTGCCTCTTGCCTTTCTTGCTGGTTCTGAAGGACAAAACAAAATATTTTAGTTTAGTTTAAGACCGTCTTACTGTTAAGATATAAGCACCTAGAGATATGTACAGACAACAGCACATAAAGTTACTACAATCTGTCAAATTTCTGCAATCGATTTTCAACCTTATGACAATGGGGGTAGGTTAATATTTGAATGGTAAAATTTGACACATTGGTATACGTTGACCTGCTGTTGTCTGTACTTAGTTCTATTTACTGCTCTTTTAGTATATTAAAATTTATTTTCGCTACGTGTCATGATTTTGGCAAAGTTTTCAGACGGCCATTATTTCCTTGCCGCTTGGCCCCAAATAGTATTGAAATAAGGGCAAAAGCATAGTGATGATTATAACTCTCTTTATCAAAATGCTAGTCGGGATAATATAAATAAATGGTATGAGATTAAATTCTGTCTTTTTGGACTACAGGCACAAAACGAAACTGCTTATTCTATCCATAGTTACTTACCTAAGCATTGGGCGATCTTGAGTTTGCAAAATAGTTTACAAGTAGATATAGTATAGGATAAGAACTATAATGAACCATTGTTAACCAAAAACAATTTTAGTTATAAATGTTCTTATTAGTTAAGAGATAATACATTATAGGTAGATATACCTACGTAGAAGAATACTGAAGAATTGGAGACTTCAAGAAGAATAGAAATTTAGTTAAACACAAAAACAGTTTATTTACACAATAACAGTCTAGTTAGTCACAAAACACTTAAAATTACTTTTGAAATTCCGGGCAAGGACTCTTTTCGTAAGCGTTGAATTTCAAAATGGCGCCTTTCACGCCAATAAGCACATTATCAGCTGAATCCAAAGCAAAAGAATTGACTCCCGAAACGCTAAACGTTCCCAAATGCCTGGCATTGGAATTTTCAGCATCAATAACATACAAATTACTGTTCTCATCCATTGCAAAAACTTCATCTGAACGGCTGACGAAAACCCCTGTCATTTTATCACTTGGCAAGCCTTTGATCTTGATCGGAATAGTGTATCCACTCTTGAGAATATACGTGGTTTTAGTAGCTACGAAGTAAATATTATTTCTGGTATCAACAGTTAATCCATGGCCATTTGGTATGCCTGTAAAGGTCTCCTGTTTCTGACCATCATTGGTTATTTTATGCACTCGATTCTGAGGCCATGTTGCAATATACATCGCACTACCATCACTGTTAACCGCAATGTACATTACATCTTCGCCTAAAGCCGTATACAGTTCTATTGAACCGTCATCCTTGTATTTGTAGACGCCGTTATCAGTAGCTAAATACACGATGTCATTGAGGTTATCGACGCAAGTGGACTGACCAAGTCCAGCCACTTTAATGATATCAAACTCTCCACTTGGATGTAGGACTTGCAGACTCATTTTCATTTCGTCGCTTATTAAAGTAAAGAATATGTTACCAGTCTTCCAGTGGATGCTAATGTCTGCAGGTATACCTGACACGTTTTTCTGTTCTTCTAAGCCGTAGTAGAAGTTGTTAAAGTTTAGTATGTTGGCGCAGAACTGTTCTCTAGACTTTTGTAATTGGAGACTCTGTCGGGTCATGACTGGCGTTGACCTGATGGCTGTCGTCATTGACAGCAGGATTAGAACGACTTTCTCCATCTGAAATTGAAAAATGGAATCGTCATTATTGTTCAGTCACAATCAGCGGCTGATCAAGAGTACTGACCGCCCTAGGCTAAGAATCAGGACGCGCCCCCACCATGTGTGTTACGGTCGACTTTCGACTTTTGTCTTTTTGTTTATAAAAAAGTTAATATGATTCATTCATAGTCAGTAGCGGCGCTAGACCTAATGTGTACGTCTCGGTGATACCAAGTTCGCGAGGCGGATCCAACTTTTGTTCCAGGGGGTCATACAGTAGTAGCCAAATAACAATTTGCAATTTTATTAAGAAAAAATATGATTGCGCGAGCAAAGCGAGCGCTAAATCTCTGTTCAGGACGACGTGGAAACATTATAAGGAAAAGGGCGCGAGCGGAGCGAGCGCGATTTCTTTTCACAGTTTTAGGTCAATTCACAAAAATGTATTATTTTGACCATGTAAACTACCTATCAATATTGTAAAGCTGAAGTTGCCGCCATTTGTTTTAGTTAATTTGTGAAGGCATAAAGTACAAGTAATAGGTAATATGACTGCGCGAGCGAAGCGAGCGCGAAAATTTTTATCAGTCCGAGGATTAAACATAGGAAAAAGTTCGTAGAAAGAAAAGGGTGCGCGGTTTTTTTCAAAGTCAAAGTTCAATCGTTTATTTCACTTGGGCCTTTACAAGAATTTATGCAAGTCACGAAAAAGTATAGTTATGAATATACATAGTTATGAAAGTCACGAAAAAAGTTAATTAATAATGAATATAGTTGCACATTCCATTTTGATAGATTGCGGATGATAGATGACTTAGCATGCGAGCGGAGCGAGCGCGAAATTTTGAGCAGAAAAATGTTCTGATACTTAGATTCTTACTAAATGTAGATTTAATATGACATAAAGTAAATAAAAATATTGTTTGACAATTTTAATAAGTGGTCCACCTAGGTTCTACCAATTAATAATTTTATTTTGATAATGTACAGACAACAGCAGGTCAACGTATACGAATCTGTCAAATTTTACCAATCGAACATTAACCTACCTTCATTGTGATAAGGTTGAAAATCGATTGCAGAAATTTGACAGATTGTGGTAACTTGATGTGCCGTTGTCTGTACATTCTAAGATGCCAAGTGATAGAAAGGAATAAAAAGGAATGCGCGAGCGGAGCTAGCGCGAAATTTTTACACGTGGCACGTGCGAATGCGACTACACAAAAATATAATTTTGAAAATGAATCCTACCTACTAATATTGCAAAGCTCAAGTCACTGCCATTGTAAGCTACAGGCAATATGTGATATGGATGCGCGAGCGAAGCGAGCGCGAAAATTTTTATCAGTTCGAGGTTCAAACATGATTGGCGAAACCAAAAAATAAATAAATAGGTAACTAGTTTTTTTGCGAGGCCCCTTAAGGCGCGAGGCCGTCGGCGGTCGCCGACGCCTAGAGCCGCCACTGGTGCTTGCAAAGATACGATTTCACCGCGCCGCCCCCGGTTCCTCGCGCCCCCCCCGATCCTCGCGCCCTAGGCTGCAGCCTAATTAGCCTAAGGGTTAATCAGGCCCTGGTCACAATTGTAAAAGCTGGATCTTCGCGGCTACTCATTTCAGGTAAGTAAGTAAGTGGTATTGTGATTACCCGTAAATAGTAAATTAGTTATAGGTAAACCAATACCCATTATGTTTTTAAAGATATTTGACTAGTTTTCTTTCTTTCTAAAGTCAAAAAGGCATCTATACATACATTGTGAAGATATTTTCATGAGAATTAACTTCTTTCTTCATCAAATAATAATAATACCTTCGATTTCAAGAACTGTTTATTGTATACGACCTTGTTTACTAACAGATGATTAGTTTCTGAGGAAATTGTCATTCAGATTCTGAGAAGCGAACCATATCATAATATCTCTACTTGCTTAGAATTTATGTTTGATAATTACCTGAATCTAGGGACTAGTCTAGATTTTAACTATAGTATCTGGAGAAAGAGAAGACTTCTTAGTTCGACATTGGACAATTTAACTCCGTATGACTCTGCTATCTGAATTTTCTGTCTAAAATACTGAAATTATGTACTTTTATTTGTACAGTTTTAACTCTTTCTGTTTAAATCTCAGTCGAAGCGAAATTCTTAGTCGTAAGCTAAACTCATCATCTGCCTAGCCTGTTCCCAACTATGTTGGGGTCGGCTTCCAGTCGTTCTAACGGAGCGGCTGTCTATCTGACCTCCACAACCAGTTATCCGTGTAACCCGTTACCCATTTTTAAGACTAGTTGTTGGACTTCCTGGCTTCTGACTGCCCCTAATTATTCGCAAGAATGTCTATGACAGCTGGGAGCCACCAATACCGTGTCTTCCGAAACACTAAACACGGACGAATTCGACATTACAAGATGATCACCCATCCATGGACTGACCGCGCGAAGCGTTACTTAACCTTACGAACGGTCAGTCCGTGCGGTTTTGACTTAGCCACGAGCTCTTCGTCGCCTCTTCGAGCACATGAGTAACCATGATTTTGTAACGTAAAATAGAGATAAAGTAATAGAATTTCAATTATATGCGTTGTTAATTTTTCAGGAGCAGCTTACCTACTCGTGGAAAATTTAACGCTCCACTGTCCTCATAATGTTTTCTCTTCCTTCGCTTAAGTTTAAGGGTGGTATTACACTTATCAAATATCTTAGACCAAGATTACTTTTTGTAACTTCAATACTTAAGCATTTATAAAATAACGGTGGAAACTACTACGCACACTTGGATAAAGGGCCTTCCTCGATAACTAACATTGAGTTTTTTCCTGAGATTAAGTTCAAACAAACACAAAAAGCTCTTCAGTTTCATATTATTGGTAGGTATTGATTCATTGAAATTATACACTGCTACTTATTTTTTTTTTGCAGATTTTTATTTAAATGTCGCAAAATCTTGGTGTTTACAAGACATTGAATTCGTAAAATAATTAAATGTACCGTAGATCAAGAGATAGATGTGAAACCACCTTTATCAACGTAAGTACAAGAACTGAATTTATATTTTAATAGATTCCTTTTTTGTGATCTTAGCGAAGAGGCAAGAAGCTTAAGTATACATAAAGTTAATATTTGCCTAAATAATAATAGGCAGTTACTTCTGAAGGCCCGTTTACACATTGCGATTTCATTGCCCATTGCTTGCCATTTTATTGCAGCAAGATGCTACTTGCACTGTGTAAACGTAATCATGCAATAGGCAAATGGTGGCCGGTCAAATATTCCTGCAATAAAATGGCAAGCAACGGGCAATGAAATCGCAATGTGTAAATGGGCCTTTACACAGTAAGTATATATGCTTTGTGCAGATTATAATAATATTTTGTTTGTTTACAATAAGCTAAAAAGATTGTTTACGTTGTTTTCTTTGAACATACGAAATCGAAATTCATAACAAATGCCTTTGATAGTATCGAAGTAGGTAAGTATTGTACATACACGTTATTAGAAAGTCTAAATGCTACTTATATATTAGTCTTCCTTGGTTGCTAGGAATCATGATTTTATTTGTATTTTTGTCACAATATTTCATGAAAAGTAATTGGAATTAAGATTCACTGCACATTTTTTTACTGTTTCAATAATAGCACGTATTCTTAGATATTGAAATAGCTTTCAAATTCACAAATAAACTTTTATTTCTTACAATAAAAGTACAGACGACTGCGGGTCAACGTACCCGAACCTGTCAAATATTACCAATCGAACCTTAACCTTCCACTATCGTGATAAGGTTGAAAATCTATTGAAGAAAGACAGATTGATAGGTATGCTGGCATCTGTAAAAAATATTATATTTTAATAAAATAAAATATTACCTACCTTTATTTATTTATACTTTAAATCCCGTTATTTGTCCACACAATTCACAACGGTATCACCAACACATTTCACTGTGAACTACCAACGAACGCTCCATATCTCCTTATATATAACTACATAATTATTTTGTTATCATGCATTGTATAAACGTTCAAGTAAAACAATAACAGAGCTTGGAGCATTTAAACGACAAAACTAACTGCCAAAACGTCGGCCAATTTACGCAACGCGAACAAAAAAAAATTATCTCGCTCAATCATTTAAGTACCGAAAGAATAAAACGGGACCTTACGACTAAGATTTCGCTGTCCGTCCGTCTGTCACCGAGCTGTAGGTATCAAAAACCGTGATATTGTTGCCGCTTTAACAACAGTTACTGAGATACCTGAAATATATATTTTAGATGCTCCTAAGTAAGTAAAGTGATTATTTACAGATACACGAGTTAATTTTTGGATCATATCGCTAAACACCTACAGACGCCAACACATCACCTCAATCTATGAAATATCTTCAATAGATTTTCAACCTCATCACAATAGTGGAAGGTTAATGTTCGATTGGTAAAATTTGACAGATTCGGGTAGGTTCACCTTTTTAACAAACACAACGACTACATACGAGTATAAGCAGAAATCTCTTACCTTTAGCAGAGGGAAATGCAATGGCGCCTCCACTTGGTTTTATACTCTAAGTAACAGAGAACATATTTCTACGATTATGTTCGTGACTAGTGAATCTTAAGAGGAAATACTTTGACAATTATTTAATACTGTTTATTGTTTTGCTGAATGTGTAACTATCGTATAGTGAAATCATAATTTTGTTGCTTATCTAAAGACTGGTGGACTTGTAAACAATACTAGAAATTTATTTGTGGGCAATTATTTTCATCAGTCCTTGATGATTTTTAGTACTCGTGGCTAAGTCAAAGCTGCGCGGTTTGATCGATCATAAGGTTAAGCAACGCTTGGCGTGGTCGTTCCGTGGATGGGTGACCATCTAGTCATTTCATTTCATCGAGTTTTTCCGTGTTTCGGAAGNAAATGTGTAAAACTGGTGACAATAAAAAAAAATACACTTTTGCATACAATGGCAATTCTGATAGTGTACAGGTTCATACATCATGCCTGAAGCAGAAAAATTATGGATATCATAGGTGCTTTATTCCATACTACTACTACCGGCCTCGGTATCTTTGGCAGTCGTTACGGGTAGTCAGAAGCCAGAAAGTCTGACCACCAGTCTTACCAAGGGGTGCCAGGTTGCCCGGGTAACTGTTCTCAGCTGCATCTGGTTAGACTGGAAGCCGACCCCAACGTAGTTGGGAAAAGGCTAGGCAGATGATGATTGATGATTTTTAGTAGATACATAGGTACTTCGTAAATTTTTAGTCCATATGTGAATAGGGGGGTAAGTTTTTTAGAATCCCGTGAATAAGTCTTTTGCTCATTACTCTAATTACATAACAGTAGCCTTTTCTTTAAATATTAGTAACAACGTGAATATTTTTACTGTAATTTTTGCATCGTGGTTTCGGCCGAAAGACGTCCACTGCTGGACAAAAGCCTCCCCGAAAGTTCACAATTTCAAGGTTCACTATGCTCGATCTTCAGCAACCCGCATCCACTGCTTCCCGGAGACCCTGACCAGATTGTCCGTCTACCTAGTGGCAATTTTGGTTAGCACTTTGGACTTTGAATTTTTGCATGCGTTCAGTTAATTCGGAGATCATAATCTCTAGTGAAAATACTGAGGACTAGTTTCAGAGATTCCAGATAAAGTTCTAGATAGCTATCTGACAGATAACATGTGAAACTGGCGCTGAGCATTTCAACATTGAATATATCTAGCTATAGTGGTTAATGAGAGCCGTAAAAATCGCTAAAAAATATCACTTTTACAGACCCCTCCCATTTTCCTGAAATTTTTCCCATTTTCATGAAATTATTTTTGTACAAGTTACCTAGTTATTTCAAAAGAGTGTACATACATGGAGTTTCTTGCCAGTTCTTCTCCATGAGACCAACTCCTTGGAACCGTGCAACTAGCTTGACTTTTCGTAAGAACCTGTAATAGGTCTACTTGAAATAATACTATATATAATAAACCATTAAAACTTCAATAATAACGTAGTATCGACACAAACTCGTGATAAATGGATGTACCTGCGAGTCAAGCTAACTTTAATCATGTATTTGTCAGGCGGGGCCAGGTTTCATCAACAAAGAGCCCCTAACTTTGAGAATTACGAACAATAGAGGTAGTTCAGTAGGTAGGCATATAGAGCCCAAATACACCGATAGCATAAACTCCGTTTTTTAGGCTTCCGTACCCAAAGGGTAAAACGGGACACTATTAATAAAACCTCGCTGTTCGTCTGTCCATTTGTCATTAGGCTGTATCTCATAAACCGTGAAAAAAGCTGAAATTTTCACAAATAATGCATTTCTGTTGCCGCTATAACAACAAATACTAAAAATTAAAAAATACCGCAAATTATCTTTTATTCCAAAAACAATTGTATTTTGGCTAGTTGTAGGTAATAGATATGTTAATTTTTCATAGATAATGGTACGGAACCCTTCGTGCGCGAGTCCAACTCGCACTTGGCCGGTTTTTAGGCTTCCGTACCCAAAGGGTCAAACGGGACCTTATTACTAAGACTTCGCTGTCCATCTGTCCATCTGTCATCTGGCTGTATCTCGTAATCGATGATAGCTAGAGATTTCCGTTGCCGCTTTAACAACAAATACATAAAACTTTAATATTGAGTAAAATAATTTTAGGGCCGAATAAAATTAACGTGATTTTCAACTGTTTACTTTGAAACTTAAACGTGAAAATAGTAAACTGTTGTTTTGAGAAAACTATCGTTTTTGTAGTCAGTGTACTTGGGCCTAACTTGGTATATTAGCGTAAGCTGACGTAAGTTATTATAACTTAGTATTTGCGGACTAGTTACCTGGGTAAAGCGAGTTGTGCTAGCCGTTTTCTTAATCTTTGAAATTATTAATACTAAGATAACACTGGTTTATCATTATAACTAGCTTCTGCCAGCGGTTTCACCCGCGTCCCGTGGGAACTACTCGGCGCATCCGGATAAAAAGTAGCCTAAAGCCTTCTTCGATAAATGGGCTATCTAACACTGCAATAATTTTTCAAATTGGACCAGTAGTTCCTGAGATTAGCGCGTTCAAACAAACAAACAAACAAACTCTTCAGCTTTATAATATTAGTATAGATTAGTCTGTCTGCTGTCCCACTGCAGGGCATAGGCCTCTTCTCACACAGAGAAGGAATGAGAGTTAATTACCACGTGCGCTCAAGCAAATTGCCTATTTCTGACTCTAGAAGTCCAGGTTTTTTGATGTTTTCTTCACCTTTACCAATTCTTTGGTGTATAAAATACACTTTGTTTATAGTTCATATCTTAACCTCCAGGCCACCGCGATTTCAAACACTGGTTTAAAAGAACCAAAAATGTTAAAATACTTCTGATTTATTAAATCTAATCGGTAATATCATTTATTTTAGTGCACTTAAACAGGAATTCGGGATGACTGCTTACCTACCGCAACGGTGGAATGTAGTCTTTGTGCTTCTATAATAAAAATATGATAACTATAATAAGGAACGGAGCATAATTTCGGATAACATAGTTAAACTCTTAAACCCTTATAACCATAGGTTTTTTCTCCCACGAAAAAAAACCTATCAAGTAAAACGAAATTTCCATCGCTGACATTTTCAATGTGACAAAAACTTATAACACTCTTTTAAGAAAAATGTCCGCCCATTCATTTCATGGTTACATCTCGCATAAACTGCTCTTTTCATCACCTAAGTAAGGTTTAGGAGACATCATTTTTCATCAAGCCATGTCATAGCAGGTAATGAATGGATCTCAATCCATGTATCCTTGTTACCGAAGACAAAATCAATCCTATTTCTAAGGACATAAGGGTGAATTCTGTCTGGCAATATACTTACATGTTTCTATAATGGTACGTAGGCTAGTATACTTGGAGCTGCCATAGTAGTAGCTCAACTTTGAGTTTTAAAAACATCTTGAAGGTCAGACGGATCTCCTAAGATTGGTGGTGAGGAAATTGTGTTACGTTCAAAAGATATTTTCCTAAAGTCTGGTCCATATTCATTAATTGCCATTTCCCACTTCAGGTTATTTTTGGTGATTGCTGAACTATTTTCAATATAAAAATAAACTGAAGCTAAGTCTTATTTTTGACCATTTCTCACTTTTGTTGTTAAAGGTTTCCGATTTTAATTATATTTATCGTAACCTAAAGCAACTAATTCTTTGTTGAGTTTTTTGAATCTATACCTTTAGGCCATTTACATAAATCTTCTTGTGGTGCACCCATATTTCGTGTTTTCGTGTAGGTAAACTGAGTGAATTCACAATAGTTTTATTAAATGTTAGCTATATTTAGTTTGTATTGTTAATATTATCTCTAAATTAAGTTATACTGCTATTGCATTGGGTAGGTCCTGTAACGATAGCTTTGTAAATAAATAAATGAATTTTTAATTTTAATTATTAGGCTTCGTCTCAGAAATCTTATCAGAAAATGTACAGACAACAGCACATCAAGTTACCACAATCTGTCAAATTTCTGCATTGGATTTTCAACCTTGTCACAACAATGGGTAGGTTAATATTTGATTGGTAAAATTTGACAGATTCGTATACGTTGACCTGCTGTCGTCTGTACTTTTACCTTTGACCGTAAATAATGTATTACTAAAATGTTTAGGTACCTAAAAATGGTAGGTACTGTCAAAACGAAAATTTTACATTACGAAAGAAATTCTAAACTGTACTCCTTCATTCCACAACACGTTAACGAACTTTCCATCTAATCTGAAATTCCTTACGCGAGCACAAAAACCTAATGCGATTACATAATAATGTTAGAAGCCTTTGACAGAGGCTTGTTTTTGTTTAAAGACTTATATTATGTTGGGCAACGGGTTCTAGAAACTTCGGAGGAAATTGCACACACATGTGGGACTGCGGTCCGTAAGTTTGGAAAACAAAAAAAATGTGGTTCTGTGCTTGAGTTTACTTATAAGCTTGTGTATCAAGATGTGTGTTCTTTGGTTTGGTAAAGAATAAAAATCTTCTTCTTTTTATTTCAGGGTTCATTCGTTATTTTCGAAGTATTTGCCAACGTCATGGTAGTATAGACGACAGCAGGTCAACCTACCAATTTTTTGAATCTGTCTTTTACCAATAGAATATTAACCTTCCATTGTGATAAGGTTGAAAATCTATTGAAGAAATTTGACAGATTGTGAAAGGTTGATGTCATGATCTGTACTTAGCTAAACAGCATTGGCTTCTTACTTCTTGTCCTTCTTAGGACTCACTGCACTCCTGCACGTTTATGTAACCGAAACAGGACTGGCGGTCTCTGTCATGGAACAGGTCGTTTTATACGTGTCTACATATCAGCCAAAATAACTTTTGCATCACCATTTCGTTACCTAACAGCATTTTTTTTGTTCGATAGTCTTAAGGAAATACATTATTGTCGTTCTTGGCGACCCAGAACACTGGAGATCCGGCATAAGAAAAATCTATACAAGTACCTAATATAAAACTGAATAGGTAGTTTGTCTGAACGCGCTAATTTCAGGAACTACTGGATTTCATTGCCCGTTGCTTGCCATTTTATTGAAGCAAGATGCTACTTGCACTGTGTAAACGTAATCGCGCAATAGGTCGCCTGTCAAATATTCCTGCAATAAAATGGCAAGCAACGGGCAATGTGTAAATGGGTCTTTATAGTGTTGGGTAGTATATTTATCGAGGAAAACTATAGCATTTTTATCCTAAACCAGAAGCGTCTTTTAAACGTTGAAATATTCCGCACCTTACTTCCAAAAATAGATATTCCTTCTAACAGGTTGTTACAACTAACAAATACCCAATTGGTAGAAACTGACAATGAGACTATAACAATACAATACATTGCTTAAGCCTGCGTGGGCGTCTAAGCTTGCGATCACCTTGGTATTACAGTCCAAATATACTCTATACATCAATGATCTTAAGAGAACATGATTTTCGTCAATTCTGTCACTTTCGGTATTATTAGCAAGTTAATAGGTACAGACATAAACACATCAACCTACCACAATCTGTCATATTTCTTCAATAGATTTTCAACCTTATCACAATAGTGGAAGGTTAATGTTCGATTGGTAAAGTTAGACAGATTTGGGTAGGTTGGCCTGTTGTGCTCTGTACTTGGTTACTGGCGCCAGAATTAATAAGGGTAGGTACACTAAACGGCCATGAAATTAATAAAAGGCCTATATAAGTATAAGTAGTTAATCGTTAGATGTATTTGAATGTGAGTGCTTTAGTAAGGGTTAGATAATTAAATCCCCTGACTTTAGCAAGCAAGTTTTTTGACATAGGTCAATAGAATAATATTTCTAAACATTATTTTTTGATATAATAATAAACAAACAATATATTATTACAAATACATATTAAAATTTACATTACGCGTCAAAGTATTCCTCCGCATCGCTATCATCCGGTAACGTGCCCAGAAGACTGGCTGCATTGCCACGTTGCATGGCAATGCTTATTCTTTTACTTTTTAAGCATCATCTAATTATCTAAGTAACTTTGTAATCTACAGCAATATAACAAAATTACTGAACCGGATTTTTATGAAACGTATCTAAGAACCTGCGCTGGCCAACCAGCTTTCAACTAAAAACCGCTTACAAATCGTTTCATCCGTTTAAGATCCTCAGATTGACAGACGCATATAACAGTCAAACTTATAACACACCTCTTTTTGTTAGGAGGTTAATTAAATCTGCTCTTGAAGAAAAGTTTCCCTACCATTTCAATTATTTACGAGATAATTGACCGAAAATAGAACATTAGGTTAATTTTCCATCTCCGTTATTGAAAACCTCATTCTGCATAATTCCCCAACCAAATCAGTAACAACTTGATTTCCTCCATACGAATAGAAACAAAATAGAAATGCTATTTGAATATGCCACAAGTTTAGATTAAATTTCGCTATTGCAGGCTTTGAATGGAAAAATATAAGTTTTATTTATTTGTCCGGGGGTTGGGGAATTGCTGCGTACATCGGATTTGTTTCGAATGGGGGAAAGGGGGAAATGTATTTGTATGTATTCGTCAACTTTTCAAAATGGGGGTAGTTTTGTAAGGATTGGGTAGAAGTTATTTTTGTGGGCGCATTGATGGTAAGTTGGGAGATTTGTTGGTGTTGATTTGTTTTGTGTGTAAGTATTAATATTTATATACATAATAATATATTTAAGGAAATATTGGGTCACGATACCATTAAAGTAGGTACTGAAACATTCTGTAAAGTATTTTGAACTTAGTCATTGGGTCTTTTTTTTTAACGATCGGAAATCATCAGTATGACCACTCCCGCTGTGGGAGACAGCGTGAGAGAGTGTCAGACTTTTACTGACTAAAACCCACCGTGTTCCTTCGGGAGCCCTTTGTGTGCCAGGGCCGCGGTAACTCGCGCGAACAACCCGCAGCCCCGACTAATCATTGGGTCTTACTTCAAAAAAGTTAAACAGACGTTTGTCTCGTGTTTTTGAAAAATTTACCTATATACCTGACAGATCATGCTATAGAAAAGTAATCAAAATTGAAAACATTTCTATGGCAGTATCTATAAATTAGCTATCTAGAACTTTATCTGCAACCTGTGAAACTGGCCACCAATGTTTTAATGTAATTTATCAACAACATACTTACATTCATAATTTGTACAGCATAAAGACCACTGCTCATTTAATAACATAAGTACTTTAGTAGATCCTTAACTAATTGGCTTCTAGTACAGCAACGCAAAAACATGATTAAACTTTACTTCAACTTATTGACACAGATTTCAATCAATCTTAAGAATATTCAATTATTCCAAAATTCTTGCATAAGCCAACATAAGTTAGAAATATACTACAAATCATCGACAACACTGGACGGAACAAGTTATGAACTTTTGAACTAAAACGAGGTTAGGAAGAATAGTTCTTATAACTTTAGCTTTTATTTTGATAAAGATGGAAGGAATCTTGAAGATGACGAAGTTCGTGGAGTTAGTGCAAGAGATTTTAAGATTTGGTTTGCTAGATTATTTATTTTGAGATGTGGTATTGGAGGATGGGGAGAATTTGCTGGAAGGACAATATTGCCCAAAAAGTGCTACAAAAAGAAGGAGGAAGAAAGTAAGTACTGAACAGCGTAGAAAACACGAGAGGAATAATGGTTGGAAACCTTATTATTTTATTAAGTACCTTAAACCTTATACGTCTTGTTGAATTCATCAAAATATCATAGCTGGGAAGATCTATGGAAAGAGGGGAAGGGTCGTTCGAGGTAAACCTAGCCATATGCATCAAATCGAAGAAATTGTAAATAAAGATATCTCAACACTCAATATTGTGGCGTACAAGCAAGTACCTACAGGAATTAGGCCAAGATAGAAATGTAAAGAGCTGTATCGAGGAAGGCTCATAAATTATAGAAGATTATTTTGTAGATCATGTTGTGATAAATTAAAGTACCTAACACATAGTAAATAATACACCGTTTCAAGAATATTAAACGCAGTCTTTGGTTGGAAAAGAAATGATGTCTGACAACACTGAGATCTTGCTCTATTTGCAAACTTCTGCTTTGCTGTAAGCGTTGTCAAAAGAAGGCATGCTGTTATTATTTTTACCTGCATACTCACGTTACTCTTACTTTCCTTTTTATCTAATTTAATCCGTCTAATCCAACATGACATTTATTTAGATTAATATCTAGAGTCTAAGGCAATCAGTCTATGTTTCCGCTTCCGCTGTCGCTTATGCCTGGTGTTCGCGTCTTCGTAACGGTGTGTTTGCGATGTGGCCGCGACTTCGTGGCGCCAAACTGCGCGAGCGCAAGCGGACACGACGTTTTAGTATGGATTAACTATACCGAATTTAATCGTTTTTTTTCACATAATTGGGGATTTTTAGCTCTTATGTGACATTGTGGTTAAAATAGATAGATTGAATATTGAAAAATAGATTGTAGGTCGAAGGATAGATATGGTATCAAATTTTTGAGAGGTACGAGATAAACAGATATTAATTGCTGCCTTTGCTTTAGTTTTGGAACGAAATTCTTATATTATAGTGACTTTTTTCGAAATCAGTAAAAAGAAAATAGTATATTAAAACTTTACATTTAATTGTATTTAATTCTCTTAATTTTTGCGATTACATATTTAACTCCTTTTCTAATCCAATTTTTCTCCTTTTTCAGGAATTCTCCTGGAATAATTTTATTCTTTACAACCATTTTAATACCCAACTAAAACAAGACTAAAAAATAAAAATCAAGGCACATCCACACTAAACAGTCGAGAAACCGACAAAAAATCTAGTAGAATTTGCGTAGGTGTCGCCAAATAAGGCCAAATCTTTGTTACGACTCGCGCCGTCTATACACAATATTATATTATAATTATTTGAACCACTGTGAGGTCAACATAACCTCCCAGTTACACTTCTTTACTGTTTAATTTGACCGGTCAAAATTAAGTGTCGAAAAATATTTATGTGGATAGGTGACTGTAGTAGCCGTTGCCCGTGGCTTCGCTCTCATCATGTGGAAATTACTTCTAGTTGCCGGATAAAAAATAGCTCGTGTCACTAAATAGTTGTTCAAATCGGTTCAGTTATTTTGGAGCCTTTAGGGTATAAATCAAAACATTTCCCTTTTTGATAACACTAGGACAATGAAGTCTGAAATCACCAAACCGCATTGAGCAAGTGTGGCGATTAATGCTCAATCCTTCTCTGTGTGAGAGGAGGCCTGTGCCCAGCAGTTGAATGATAAAAGGGCTGATGATGATAATAATATTAGTATATTATGATAATATTTATATAATTATGCTGAGATGGATAGTTAGAGAAATGTTTTGCTTGACCTGGAAACAACTCTACACACTTGTACTTGAAACAATATAGTAAAAATTTTTATACAGTAGGTCAGTGGTTACCATACACAATTGCACTACCTTAAGTTATAAATAACAGATCTCTCTTCATATAAAAGATATTCAATTAAACTTGATAAATTCAATGACCACTAACAAACCGAATTTAAATCTGCAATACAACACAAGCGATAATTGGCGAATGAAAACCATGAATAATTGCACAAAAGATATGATTAATCATGGTGGTAATCAATGAATCAGTGTTGCTTCTGTATCTTAACAAAGAACCCCATAGTTGAAACGATTGAAAATAAGTTATTCGCAATTTTCTTCAAAATAATGCTACTAGGAAAATATATTTGAAGGTCTTTAGAACTTTGGCCATCTTGTTATAATTTCATTAATTTCTTGATAACTATTTGTATGGAAAATATATACAGTAATACTAACTTATAAAGTCGCATTCGCATAATTTTCCCTATTGATTGAGAATATTTGCTTACCCTTGAAATGTCCACTGAAATGGTCATCCCATAGCACTCCGTTAGCTTGCCTACTGCCCTCCTCTTGCGTTTACTGAGGACCAAGTCCTCAAATTAACAAATACAATTTCTGCTTACAATATTTTGAAAATGTTATCTTCATCTACACACATACTTAATGTTTTGAAAAGAGTCTCTATTTCCTGCCGGTTTGTCTCCATGTGACACACTTTTGGAACACACTTTTCGAGAGCGTTTATGAGCCTGTTTGAAATAAAAAAATGAATTTGACATCTTGCCAATACAACTATTACACCCTAATAAACCAACAAATTAACTAAAGCCGTAGCAAATTATAAAACCGGTCAACAGTAATCCAATTTTCACTGGAACAAATAAATTAATAATCGAATTACCATCAATGGACAAAGCCACAGATTCGACGATAGCCATGGTATTAACAATGACAGAACGATTATTACGCTGTATCAATTCTAGCAAATTAATATTGAGCTTTAGTTCACAGTTTCAATATTTTAAATACCTTATACCTTCATTTCATTTAACTGCCTCGTTGGTCCAGTGGTCGCGTAGCCGACTGCTGATCACGAGGTTCGATTTCCGGGACGGGCCGAAATCACTTTGTGGGTTTTCAAAACTTTCACAAAGTAGCCCGGAGCTGGAAGTTGGTGATTGATACACCCGTGCATCGGAGAGCACGTTAATGTCGGTCCTGCGCCTGATCTCTCTCCGGTCGTGACGGATTGCCGTCCCATCGGGTTATGAGAGTGAGGGAATAGGGAGTGCACCTGTGTCTACGCAAATGCTTGTGCACTATAATATGTCCTGCGCAGCTGGCTGATCTCCTTATATGAGAACAGCCGCCGTGGCCGGCAATCGGCTATCCGTCTTCTTATATTTTAATAGGTAATAGCAAAATACACATATTACAATATCAATTATTAGTTTTAATTTTGAATAGTTTTTGAGCTATAACTCAAAACGGACAAGCATTTCAACAAACCTGTCGTAGTAAATGTTATTCCATTTAAAAAGGCCTATCCAATGATATACATATGTCATTGTATTGTATTAATAATGACAGAACGATTATTGCGCTATATCAATTCTAGCAGATTAATACAGAGCTTTAGTCCACAATTTCGATATTTTTGACTGTTAGGATTTGTTAGTTAATCAATTTGTTTTTCCCTTTGTTTATTTACAGTTGGCACGTTTTGAAAGAGCATTTTTCTTTCCACTTATCTACATATGTTTGTTTCCACCAGTGTGCATTATTGTGATGCACACAAGGTTTTCCTCTGGTCTACTTGTGTCAGAATATTTCAAAAACTGCAACTTCTGTGCGCGAGTAACAACAAAAGTACTAAAACTTACGACTCACTGTATCAACAGATTTGTTGAAAGATTACCTCTTCCTTACTTTTATCTTTAGACTATCATTGTATTTAATTACCAGATAGACAAATAAGGCAGAAATTCTCAAAATCAAATCTAAATTTTATGACTAAACACCTAAAGAGATTCAACAACAAAATTCGTCGACAATCTCCAAAATTCGCCCGATTTTCAACATTTTAAACAAGATCGATAAATTGTTCGGCCGACACCCGGCGAACTTGACTCACGAACTTTCACCATAGAGTTTGCGTTGCGGCGGAACTTTTAGCGAGATCGTTAATGTGCCCTGAAGAATTACAACCCTTACATTCTTAGTCTGTGTTGTATGTAAACTGTTAACATTTGAGCCTTTGCTTTGTGATGTATGCGTCTACGGTATGCCGTTTACGACTGTATGGTTGTTAAGTTTAGCGGAAGAATCTTTGGTTTAAAACTGAATATGTTTACTAGAGAGCGTGTCGTCTTTGTTTTAAAACCATTCCAAAAATAACACATGTGTTAATATGATAGTGTATGGAAAACAAATAAAATTAAAACAAGGAAAGTTAACGGCTATGTAATTAAAAGTTAATTCACAAAAAAATGCGACAGAAATCGATCGAAGACTACATAAAAAATAGCCTCAACAAACAGCCTTACATATAAAAATATACTCCAAAGCAAAACAAAACTAAATTCACAATACAAATTAAATCTTAACAACAAAATATCACTCGAAATAAACAGAAGCAGATAACTAATAAAAAACAACGCCTGAAACTTTGGCACTTCAGTATTACTTGACAATAAAGATTTTACCAATAACAGCACAACTATTACAGGAACACTCATTATTAACAAAATTGAAGTCAATCTTAAAGCAGAAAGCAATTTCGGTGATACTTCCACCATTCCCATAAAAAATTCGTAAACCTCAATAATAGTTAACGAGAGTGTAGAAAACAGCATGATCTGTTTCATACTGTATAATTCTTCACCATTTCTGAATAGAAATACTCTTAAAAACACGATCCAAGATAAGCAGGCTGTTGTGAATGTTATAACCAGATCTAATGATGAGTATGATTCTTCTAAAACTGGAGTTAGAAATGGTATATCTTGAGTTAAGGCTGAGTTGGCGAAGGCAAGGCATAGGACGTGGTAGTAGCCTGATAGAATATGCTGCAGGGAGAGTTTCCGAAACAATTCTTCGGGGAATTTTGAGAATGCAGCAGTGTATATGAATAGGGATGCTACGCATATAGACAGCGCTGTGAAACACCAGGGATATATGAAGATTACTTCAGCAGGTAACGTTATATTCATTCCGTGGTAATCATATTCTTCTCCTGTTAATGTTATGTTTATTTCATCTTCGTATACGATCCATGTTAGTTCCGTTGTGTTATTCAATGTTTCTTCGTCTGTCATTTTGTGCGATTCCTTTTTTTCACTGTTTCTTCATCCACTTCTTCTTTCAAGTCGTTACAATTTTACACCAATCGGATTGAAATACTTTACAGGATTTTCAAACACAGTATAATATTCAACAATGGTCATTCTCTAGTCTACATTAGTACGTGTGAATATAACAAAAATATTAGTTGTACTGTTTTAAAATAACTAGCAAAATTGATAAGAGCATTTATTTAATCAACATACAAGTTAATTTGATAACGTTCATTATTGTAACTTTTTGCTACTTAATTTACATTATAGTAAAGGTTATGGTTTGTTATCATTTGTTGTCCTCATAAAGTCATTTATTGTTGCTAATTGCTGTTGGCTTTGTTCCATAATACATAGAGCAGACAAGCTGATCAATACTGTACCATTTATGATCTTGATTTCCAATTGAACCAAGTATTCTGAGACCAGACTTATGGATTTTGAAACCGGTCACTACATGCATTTATTCTTTGCCAAACTATGTTTTTTAATGACATTGATATTGTTTAAAACAGTGGTTATCTTTTCTTATTGCAAAACGCAGCTAAACGCTACAAGCAAATCAAAGTTAATTTAAAAAACTTTATTCACTCTATCCGTTACGTTTATGCAAATTACTTAAATTTTCAAGCACCCTAGACCAGCTTTTGTACATATTTAATTTTAGGCAATGTCTAAGCAGTGTTTAACTATAACAGTTGACTAAACACCTATCAATAATCGAATAATAAATCGAACTATAGTCGAACTTCCCATGTTTGTGTTAGAGAATAATAAATATTATTTTTTATCAAATTATTTGATTACACCAGCCTTACAAGAGGGAGAGGGGTCCTTTGATGAAACCAAAAAACCAACAATAGGTAGTTAGTCAGCAAAACAACTACGTATATTAAAGTCTACCTAAATAACAAAACAGTACCTTCAAAACAGCATAATATTATATTTTACTTTTAAATCAATATTCAGACCAATAAAGGTTTTTCCAATGAAATTAAAACTAATAAAAGTGGTCCATTTGGCCGAATGCAGTCTCCCGTAGCGAGTGTAACTCGATACTTTTGTTAGTTCTATAAAGCTGTGTATTTACTATTACAGAACTATTTTTAGTTCCATTTTGTTATTCATTATTTAGTTCTTTGTTTTGTTAGTACTATAGAGCTGTGTATTTACTATTACAGAACTATTTTTAGTTCCATTTTGTTATTCATTATTAAGTTCTTTGTTTGTACAGTTTTGTAGTAGAAGAACTGTTTAGAAACTTGTAAACTTGACTTAAGACCTACTTGTACTATCTGAAAAATATTTTGTAGTTTTATGTGTTTTAAAATTCTGAATACTTATGATGTAGTTAGAGAAAATGCTGGCCAAAATTGATTTTTAGGTTCAGTTTTATATAGCCTTATACATTTTTTATTTGAATTTTATTTATGTAGACATTAAAAATATTTTTTATTTATTTTGATACTCCCTCGCTGCACTCACAGAGAGAGAGATGGGTCATTTGATGATCTCCCATTTACAAACAAAAGACCTATCGTGGGAAAACACGAAGTTTTACATACATAAACACAAAATAATTAAACAAAACCAATAATAATTGTATATTTGAGAGTAAAAGAAAACAAATATACTTATTACACAGTCTATTTTGTAGATCACGCTCCACAAATTCGGTGGGGCAATAATTCCTAGTAACTACGTACGTCCGTTTGTCTGTATGTCTGTGTATCAAAAACGAGGCCTTTCATTACAATTTTTAGTCATATTTTTTGTGCTATCTACAGTTCTAGAGATGCGTTTGGTAGCTTTGTGTAAGTCAATTATGGCTGGGTTGTATGGAGAAGGTTAAATATTATTTATTTATTTTTTTAATCTAGTGATGGCCGAAAAATAAATGTTATACTAGACTACTCGCATTAAAGAGCTATCGCAGTCCTGGTACACAAAGGTCTCCAGAAATAACATGGTGGGTTTTAGTCAGTAAGAGTCTGACACTCCCTCCCGCTGTCACCCACAGAGGGAGCGGTCATTTTATGATGTCCCACCAAAAAAAACTTATAGTATTAAAATATGATGTCTGATGGTAGAATTAACTACTACAGTATTTTTTAAAATATAATTAAGATCTAATTATGTATTGTTTAAATAAATATCAATTAATGGTTTAATAGTACGTTCACTATTGGCTTCATAACGGTAGTGCATTATTATTTTTAAGCCACTAAATACATCAATCGATTTCAATAACAAAATATTCATTCTCCCTGTATTTCAAGCATTAAATAAGATAAAAAAGCAATTACATATAGCCATCTCCACACTACAATATCCCTTCTTAAGACCCGGCGCACACTAACGACGCGATTTTCGGCCGAACATCCGGCGATTATCCGGCGGCCACCGATCTTAACTATCAGTTGCGAGACGGTAAAAAATCTTTAGTTTGTCCCGGACGTAAATAACTTGCACAAGTTTTGAAACGCGACTTTCGTGTGCAGACGAATCTATCAAATTTACCAATCGAACATTAACCTTCCACTATTGTGATAAGGTTGAAAATCTATTGACGAAATTTGATAGATTGTGGTAACTTGATGTGCTGTCGTCTGTACAAGGAACATACAAGACTTAATTTTATATTTCAAACTAACATGCAACAGAAAGTGATACAAGTGGAAGCCATCCATTTCATCATCTGCCTAGCCTTTTCCCAACTATGTTGGGGTCGGCTTTCAGTCTCACCGAAAGTACCAGTGTTTTACATGGAGTGACTGCCTATTTGACCTCAAAAACCCAGTTACANATAAACCTCCGTTTGTCTTAAAACTACCTATAGTTTGAACCTTCATCCTCATCTACCTAGCCTTTTCCCAAATACGTTGGGGTCGGCTTCCAGTCTAAACGGATGCAGCTGAGAACCAGTGTGCCACATGGAGCGACTGCCTATCTGACCTCCACAACCCATTTACCCGGGCAATCCGATACCCCATGGTAAGACTGGATGACAGGACTTACTAGCTTCTGACTATCCGTAACGACTGCCAAAGATGTTCAAATGACAGCCGGCACCCACCAATTGATCGTGCCTTCTGAAACACGAAAGAGTCGTCATTACAAGATGGTCACCCATCCACGGACCGACCGCGCCAAGCGTTGCTCAACCTTATGGTCAATCGATCCGCGCGGCTTTGATGAGCTCTTTGCGGAACAAGCCATTTATTGAAATATATAAAAAAATTGTATCTACTTGTAAACAAACATATTTTCCCTTACAACGCGTATTACATCGATAATATCATAATTCGATTTTAGACTATCAGTTGTACTCGAATCCCATTATTCATCGTCGAGTGGGCTAGAATACCGATTCATGTTTACGATAAACAATCGGTATTAAACTCGATACTATTCAATGATATCGCATCGGTATTTAGTCGATTTAAATGGGTCATTCGATCATTCCGATTGTCGCACATTTGTCGCGATAACTCGATTAAATCGGATACGTTTAGTTGCGTCTGTATTTTGTTTAATTAATGAGTTCCGCAAAATATTGGTCAGTGATTCCTATTGTTTGTTGGTTATTTTGTAATAAAATAATGGCATTCATCAATTATTTTATATGGAAATTAGGGTATGTGATATTTTGTTGCGTGGATTTAAACTAGGTTTATCGATAGGTACCTATCTATTTGGTCTTTTTATTTGCAGACTTCTATTGAGATATTATTATCTCATATAACTAGAAGTTAAGGCGCGGCCCCACCGCGGTGCATGCTGTGCACGGGCACGCGGAGCATTTTAGCTTCGTGTATTCATTTGTTTGACAACGTGGGTCTACGTTTCCACTGGAATACACGAATATGACACACGACTATGTATAGCGTGGCACGGCGCACGGAGAGGCTACGCTGCGATAAGTGAGCTGTTCATAGTCGACGGTCATATTCGTGTACTCCAGTTGAAACGTAGACCCACGTTGACAGCGTTGAGCTATGTAACCGCCTATTCGAGCAAGCCACGCATGTATCAATGACGTCAATTCGTGCGTAGCCTCTCCGTGGGTTGCAGTGGACACAACCACATACATTTTCTTCCAAAGCGAAGCTTAATACACGTGCGTAGTCTCTCCGTGCACTGCGGTGGGGCCGCGCCTTTAATGTCAAACTTACAGAAATCCACAGCAAAATATTTAAGTAAATGAATTATTTGCTTAGAAAGGATTTTCTTACGCGTTGATTGGAAACATTTTCTACCAATACGAATAATATTTAATTCAAAATGATACGAAAAATGTTTTAGATTAAAGAAATGAAATCTTTGTTTACAAGGACACAACATAATTAAATTTTGCTCAAAAGATTGCACAATTGGACGGACCAATAATTTCTTTGAGAATCCTGCGAACCCTAAAAGAGAGTAGGCGTAAAGATAAAAGAACAATCGTAAACCCAATAAGTTATTCTCAAAGATATAGCAACACTGGGACATTAATAAGCAGTGTTGCCATTCTAAGCACGATCCGTTATGTAATACTGACCTCTCGTTCTTTTATTTCAATCGAAATGTATTTTATTTCTCTTTGTTGTTGTTCATCCCTAAGTTTACGTCCAGTAGAGCAACATTATTTTCTACCTATTTATAGTTTTGTATGTTTGATTTCAAAGAAGCTTTGCA
The DNA here is from genome assembly GCA_002382865.2 of Heliothis virescens. Classification (NCBI taxonomy): domain Eukaryota; kingdom Metazoa; phylum Arthropoda; class Insecta; order Lepidoptera; family Noctuidae; genus Heliothis; species Heliothis virescens. The sequence continues at coordinate 4,392,722 of NWSH02000571.1, forward strand.
GCAAGTAAAATAGCCTATGACGCGTTTTTTTCTTCCTTGGGCCTAAGATCTGGTTTCCAGAATAAGTAATAATTGAGAGTGAAAACTATAACTTAAGGTCATAATTATTTTTCTAAGTTCTTCTTCTTCCTAGCGTTTGTCCCGTCTCGTGACGGGGTCCGCTTTCCTTATCCTCTTCTTCCACTTCGCTCTGTCCTGGACATCTTCTTCTACGAGTCCGCAGCTTTCCATATCTTTAATTAGTAGGCAATTAATTTATGATTAATTCTGGTGAACCTAGTAGCTTGTGAATCATCTATATTATCATGCAGTTCAGGTACTTTGAGCAACTGGCTATGAGACCCCCTTTTTTTATCGATGGGAAATCATCAGTATGACCCCTCCCGCTGTGGGTGACAGCGGGAGGGACTTTTACTGACTAAAACCCACCGTGTTCCTTCGGGAGCCCTTTGTGTGCCAGGGCCGCGGTAACTCTTTCGGGCAACCCGCAGCCCCGACGGGCTCTGGCCCTAGTGGGCCCCGCAGGGATTTGCTGACACTATCTGAGGAGCGCGTGGAACAACGCGCGCCGACACGATGTGACCTCCTCAATCCGATACTTCTTTTAAGACTGGTTCTCAAACATTCTGACTTACGACCACCCGAATCAAATATCAAATGCTAAAGATGAACAAATGACTGCCGGGTCCTCAAAATAAGGAGGAAATCGTTATTCACCTATCATGACCTATATGACAGAATGCGTCAAGCATTGCTTATTTGAAGAACGGACCACGAGCTCGCCGTAAAATCCTCCAAAGATAAACAGTTCTTTCAAAATTGGTTACGCAACTATCTCCTATACTATCTAGATTTGTAGTTACCCAATCTCAAACGCCTAGCAGTCATTAATTCTCAGTATTAGATGGAGTACTTACTATTCGGTTCACGAGCGCCATTTTTCCTTAACACCCTGACCTCCTGTTTCAATCGATGCCCACTTTATTTGTCTTAGTGTTTATCGAAAGTATTTCTCGCCCTTATCACTAAATTGAATTGGTAGGGCACAAAAGGTTCGCTCCGGTTTCGTAAGTAGCGTCCGAAATTTTTTTGCTAGGGTTGGCAGTTTTTTTTGTATGCGTAAGATGTTTACTAGTTGAATGGATAAAACACTATGTCTAAATGTATATAGTGATGATTATTGGGTATGTTTACAAGTAGGAAGACCTATACATTGAACAGTTTAGGAAATTTCTCATGCGAACTTGAATATGAGACATGTGAATTGCGGTTTTATGCATTGTGAATTACATAAGGATTATATTAAAAAGCGTAGACAACAATAGCGTCAATGGGTATGCAATTTTAATATGTTTCTTTTTTTATTTGAAAAAAAAAATGTCTTAAGTTTTGTACAGACTAGGCGTGCCAAAGTCGTAATAAGATACGTACGAAATTCTGTACAGACGACAGCGGGTCACGGTACCCAAATCTGTTAAATTTTATCAATCGAACATTAACCTTCCACTATTGTGATAAGGTTGAAAATCTACTGCAGAAATTTGACAGATTGTGGTAACTCAATAGAAATATTATTTGTCAATTTTACAGTCCAGTCAGTATGAAAATTTAAAATTCTCCTTATTTTAAACATGTTTCGCGACAACCCTCAAGCGACCTGCTTATCTTGCGCATGATTAAGCTCCCAGCCTTCTTGCACAAAATACAGAAAAACCGGGAACTTTTCTTCCTTGCACTAGTTTTTTTTATTCTTTAAGATGTAACGATAGCAAGGCAGTGTTGTTTTATTATTGCTATTTATTTTCGAAGCACATAATTGTTGTGTCTAAAAAGTATTAAGAGGAAAGGTAGTAAATAGTAAGTAATACTAAAAACTATTTAGTAATCTGTGATAATATCTAGCAGAAGTAGCAAATAAACTTTAATTAAGCAATTTAATAGTGCATTTCTTAAAGCTCATCTACATAATTATAAGAATGCAAGTAGTGTCCTGCGAGTCCACACATGTCCTGAGGGAATAACTTCACGCACTCGGATAAAAAGTAGCATTAAAATCTGTCCTGACTCAGACCATCTGTGTAGGACAAAACATTGAAATCAATTCAGTAATTTTTGAGAGAAAGCGAGATAGACAAAGTTCTTTCGCATTGATGTTATAAGTTAACGATGATGGTTTTTCAAATAAACCTAGTTTAAAACCTCAAAGATATTAATAACACTATTACAGAGTTTCTAGCTATAACTCACCTTTTAAAAATGTACTGCATTTTTGAGTTAATTTCCCAAGCTTTTTTGCGCCCCATACATTTCATAGCGTCTCGTCTCGCTGCTGCTGGCATACTATTACATAGTGGTATTGTTTAGCTGGTCTGACAAGCCTGTTGTATAATTGTATTCACTTACATATTTGAAACAGATTAAGTTTATTTTTGGTAAAAAACTGGGCCTTTGCCTATTTTCATTATTTTCCATAGGCCGGTGAGAAGCTTGTGGCTTAAGTAACAATAACAGCTTAAGTAAGTAACAGCCTTATCAGTCGAATGATCAAAGGTTAAGCAACATATGGCTAGGTCGGTATGTTGATGGGTGATTATCGATATTGTAACGAGCTCATACTCTGTGTTTTGAGAGGCATATTTTGGTGGGTCACGGCAATCATTTGTAGATCTTTGGTGAACGTTATGGGTAGTCCGAAGCCAGAAAGACTGACAACTAATCTAACCAAAGAACTTAACCGCTGGCAGAAGCTAGTCTTTAATATACCAATAAGTATGTAGATATACATACATAAATACATCAGTTTAAAAATGTCTATAATTATTAAGGTATAGGTAAGTATATTAGTAAAACCAATTTTCTCGTGGAACACTGAACCAATTTGATTGAAATTTCAAATTATCTTAGTTTATTTTTTTCTCTCTCGATAAAATGATGTGGATATTTGACAGTATCCGATTACTTGATCTTTCTTAACTTGGGGATATCAATATCTATAGTAATTTCCGATTTATCAAAATAAATGATAAATAGAAGAAAAAGTATATTACCGAGAAAAGATCTTAGAAAATAAAATGCCATAAATTGGTTTTTGTCGTAGGGAAGGACGGATATTTATTTATTAACAGATTATTATTGCTCATCATCTGCCTAGCCTTTTCCCAACTACGTTGGAGTCGGCTTCCAGTCTAACCGGATGCAGCTGAGAATGTGTGTTTTACATGAAGCAACTGCCTAGGTATCTGACCTTCACAACCCAGATACCCGGGCAACTCTATACTCCTTGGTAAGACTGGTTGTCAAACTTACTGGTTTCTTCCTACCCATAACGACTGCCAAAGATGTTCAAATAACAGCCGGGACCCACCAATTTATCGTGCGTACCGAAACATATTATCATTGATAATATTGAAAATTCCTAAGTAGCTGTCTGTTTGTTTATCGCACTTTCACGCCAAAAAGATAGTTCAAAAATGAAGATCTGAACAATGCAAATTGGTTCAGCATTTCCAAGGTCCAAACAAACATACAAACAAACAAAAAAACAAATCAAACTTTATAATCTATACTAATATTATAAAGAGGAAAACTTTGTTTGTTTGTTTGTTTGTTTGGTTGTAATGAATAGGCTCAAAAACTACTGGACCGATTTTAAAAATTCTTTCACCATTCGAAAGCTACATTATCCACGAGTGACATAGGCTATATTTTATCCGGGTACGGGCAGTAATTCCCACGGGATGCGAGTGAAACCGCGGGAAAACGGCTAGTACCAGATAAAAATAAAATTCCACCCTACTTATAAACATACGTGCAGAAATGCGAAAACTACATACGTAACAATTTACCTTTAAAAAAATAAAAATGTATGACCCATAATAATTGATCGTTAATAATTTCTGATTACATTGCGTTGTAGCAACCAGTCGTAATGGTTGAGTGTTGTGTGTGAACAGCAATGTACAGCTCAGTGGTATAGATAATACTTAGCGTCAGTTGTACCTGCGGCGTGTAATCAGAGTGTGTGTGGTACAAGTTTGAGTTGGAAGCGATTTTATGTTATTATAGGACCTATTCTTTATGGTGAGAAAGAGGTCTTTTTACTAAGTTATTGGACAGTTTGCTTCTGAAGAAATATATTTCATTATCATTAATTCTGTAAGATGATTTTTAAAATTTTAATCAAAATAGTTCATTCATTAATCACGCTTTATTAATCCACTGTTCTAAACCTATTTCAACAAATACTAAAATACCTTTTTAATAAAAACTGCTATGTCTGCGCAAACGATTTGCACTTCTGGATAATTTCTTTATATTCAAGAATAGGTGGCCGTGGCCGTGGTCCAGCCTAGATGGTAGACAGATTGTAGTAGGTTGGTATCCTGGCATCTTTACTATTTTTAATTGAAACCTATAAATGGGCTGCAGGCAACTTGACCGAGACTTACATTATATAACCAACGCTCGCATACTTTTGCCTAAATCTTTGTCCCTCTAGCTCGCTCTTATGTTTCTCGCTTCAGCTTATGAATTACTCCACAAAATCTAAAGTACTAATCTGGTGGGTATTACGAGCATCGGGATACGAGGCCATTACGGTAATGCGTTCAATTGATTTAACTATCACACTACACGAGACTTCGATCTTATTGATTTCTGCCATCTTAACTAAACACGTATGAAGGTGCTCGCTTTCTTTTTAACCGACTTCCCAAATAAGAGGAGGCTCTCAGTTCAATATTGGTCTAGTGGTCGCATAGCCGACTGTTATGCACGAGTTCTCGGGTTCGATTCCCGGGTCGGGCCGAAATCGCTTTGTGGATTTTAGAACCTTTCACAAAGCGGCCCTGAGTTGGAAGTTGGTGATTGATACACCCGTGCGTCGGAGAGCACGTTAATGTTGGTTCTGCGCCTGATCTCTCTCCGGTCGTGTCGGGTTGTCGTCCCATCGGGCTATGAGAGTGAGGGAATTGGGAGTGCACCTGTGTCTGTGCAAATGCTTGTGCACTATGATACTTATATGTCCTACGCAGATGGCTGATCTCTTTATATGGGAACAGCCGTCGTGGCCGACTATCGTCTAGAGCAGCGGTCGGCAACGCGCGGCCCGCGGGCCGCATGCGGCCCGCGCAAGTCATACTTGCGGCCCGAGAATGTTTTGTAATTATGACCTAATAATATCATAATATCAAAATAAATGCGTAAACAAACCGCAAGCAACCGTATAGTCAATAGTGTGTAACGCGCTTCGATGAAATGTGCATATATCAGAAAATTTACATTTCTTTCTTTAACTAAAACTATTCTTATATGGTCCTCATCTCTGTCACTCGGTCATGTAACCAAAAGGCTGGAAGCATTGCCACGTTGAATGGCTCAAACATATAGTTGCCGATGAAACTACTGTATTTGCGCCGCTTGAGGTTCTCTGCTTATGCAGCGGCAGAGCCAGCACAACACGTAGTCCCGGGAAGGTGGAATGGTGCAAGAGTGTCGACGCAGGTCACGTCCCACACTAAAGTCCTACCCAACTTTCACGGAAATAGCGGCATGCCGTCTGGTCTCTTGCCATCGTCACCTGCCAACGTGACGGTTTGATTCAAGTACGGCTGGAACGCCGACGGTAACAAGAGCGCGACGGATCACGTCGTTGATGTTCGCATGCCGTGGTATGCGGCCCGCACTGCGGCTGCACAACAGGCCGTGGTGACCGAGGCTGTTGACAGCTTCCCCGCAGTGGCAACGATGAGGAGAGCAGCATGGA
>NWSH02000571.1:4399093-4418924 GCA_002382865.2 Heliothis virescens
AAAATTCTTTCACCATTCGAAAGCTACATTATCCACGAGTGGGACATAGCTATATTTTTTATCCGGTAGGGCAGTAATTCCACGGGATGCGAGTGAAACCGCGGAAAACGGCTAGTACCAGATAAAAATAAAATCCACCCACTTATAAAACTAACGTGCAGAAATGCGAAAACTACATACGTAACAATTTACCTTTAAACAAAAATAAAAAATGTTATACCATAATAATTGATGCGTTAATAATTCGATTACATTGCGTTGTAGGCAAACCAGTCGTAATGGTTGACGTGTTTTGTTGAACAGCAATGTACACGCTCCAGTGTATAAGATAATACTTAGCGTTCCAGTTGTACTGCGGCGTGTAATATCAGAGTGTTGTGGTACAGTGTTGAATTGGGAAGCGATTTTTACTGTTATTATAGGACCCTATTCTTTTATGGTGAGAAAGAGGTCTTATTACTAAGTATTGGAACAGTTTGCTTTCTGAAGAAATATATATTCATTATCATCGTAATTCTGTAAGAGCATTTTTAAAATTTTAAATCAAATAGTTCAGTCTCTTACAATCACGCTTTATTAGATCCACTGTTCTAAACCTATTCAACAAATTATTAAAATTACCTTTTAATAAAAACTGCCATGTCTGCGGCAAACGATTTCCACTTCTGGATAATCTTTATATTCAGAATAGGTGGCCGTGGCCGTGGTCCAGCCTAGATGGTAGACAGATTGTAGTAGGTCTGGTATCCTGGCCATCTTACTATTTTTAATTGAAACCTATAATGGGCTGGCAGGCAAACTTGAACCGAGACTACATTATATAACCAACGCTCGCATACTGTTGCCTAAATCTTTTCCCTCTAGCTCGCTCTTAGTGTTCCTGCTTCAGCCTTATGAATTACTCCACAAAACTAAAGTAACTAATCTGGGGGTATTACGAGCATCCGGGAGGTACGAGGCATTACGGTAATGCGTGTCCCAATTGAAATTTAACTTATCACACTGTAGCACGGAACTCGATCTTATTGATTTCTGCCATCTTAAACTAAAGCACGTATGAAGGTGCTCGCTTTCTTTTTAACCCGACTTCCCAAATAGAAGAGGCTCTTCAGTTCAATTATTGGTCTTAAGTGTCGCATAGCCGACTGTTATGCACGAGTTCTCGGGTTTCGATTCCCGGTCGGGCCCGAATTCGCTTTGTGGCATTTTAGAACCTTTCACAAAGCGGCCTGATTGGAAGTTGGTGATTGATCACCCGTGCGTCGGGAGAGCACGTTAATGTTGTCTGCGCCTTGTATCTCTCTCCGGTCGTGTCGGTTTCTCCCATCGGGCATGAGAGTGAGGGGATGGAGTGCACAACTGTGTTCTGTGCAAAGGCTTGTGCACTATGATACTTAATATGTCTACGCAGATGGCTGATCTCGTTTAATATGGGAACAGCCGTCGTGGCCGACTATCGTCTAGAGCAGCGCGTCGGCAACGCGCGCCCGCGGCCGCATGCGCCCGCGCAAGTCCATGACTGGCGGCCGAGAATGTTTTGGTAATTATGACCTAATAATTCATTAATTATCAAATAAATGCGTAAAACAAACCGCAAGCAACCGTATAGTCAATAGTGTGTAACGCGCTTCGATTGAAAATGTGCCTTATCAAAAATTTACATTTCTTCTTAACTAAAACTATTACTATATGTCCTCATCTCTGTCACCTCATTAAACCACAAGGCTGGAGCATTGCCACGTGAAAATGGTTCAAACCATATAGTTGCGATGAAACTACTGTATTTGGGCCCTTGAGGTTTCTCTGCTTATGCAGCGGCGAGACAGCACCAACACGTAGTCCCGGAAATGGTGGAATGGTCAACAGTGTCGACGCCAGGTCAAGTCCCACCACTAAAGTCCTACCCGAACTTGTGCCATCGTCACCTGCCAACGTGACGGTTGAATTCAAGTACGCTGGAACGCCCGACGGTAACAAGAAGCGCGGACGCGATCACGGTCGTTGATTTCGCATGCCGTGGTAAGCGCCCGCACTGCGGCTGCACAACAGGCCGTTGGTGACCGAGGCCTGTTGACAAGCTTCCCCGCAGTGGCCAACGATGAGAGAGCAGCATGGATACCTCAGACGGAGGCAAACAGCGAGTCTGTAAAAGTGTGTCATCAAACATGTGGCCTATGTTGATGACGGGATGCGCGAAAAGCCAAGGACCCGAGTCCCATTCACCCACAGCAGTAGACGAGGCTCGCTCCGCAAATAATTGATGTATCAATTAAACTTTTCCATAGTACTCTGCAGAAGCTGGCGCAACCTACTGTCTTTTGGGAGGACGGGGGACGGGCAGGTCCGGTCGTTGCGGGCATGCGACTTTCCACCATTTATAGCGGCCAACCATGTATGGTACCTCAAAATGACCAGTGTGTGGGTAATTACTTTCCTGATCAATTTTCTCCGTGGCCAATGACGGAGGAAGTAAATGAATTACTGGGAAATTTTGCCGAATCAAAATTGTTCGCTTGCGATAGGAAACGTAGTTGAGTCCAAGCTCGTCCAAGGTCACATTTAAGATCGTCGCCACCTTTTGCGAGGCCGAGATGCTAGCAAAGGAGGCGGCGGAATGGGAAAGAGAGACTGCCTCCTCTCTCCCTTCTCGCAGCAGACGCACTGGGCGTCGTGGCAGACTTTCAGCCACCATAGGGCGCGGCCTCAGGACGACTGACTCGGTGCGTCTTACCGTCCGACCAGCAGCAAGCCTCGAAGCGGCGACGTCGTGCTCCGCGCGTGCCTCATAGTGGAGTCCTGCGGTCGGGGTGACGGTCGCAGTGTGTGACGGGTCCCGCCAGACTATCTGGTGGGCTAATACCCGTCGGGGGATAGGACGAATGCTTCGGCGATACCTAACCCTCCGACACATGGGTACATGAGGAACACGGGTTGATTTTTAGTCACTAAGAGTCTGACAGTCCCCTTCGCTCTTTCCCGAGGGCGGAGAGTCTCCATGAGGATTTGCCAATCCGACACCAAAAAAAGGCCACATTTCAGATGGATGATATTATGTCGGACTAATTTAACATTTTTTTTCCAAAAGGTAGGTGTGCTTCCATAAATGGGAAGCCCGTAAGTTATAATAAGTTAATTTGGGCCAAAACAACAGTAACATTCGGCTTCTGGAGTTTATATCACAAGTGCGGCCCGCCGTTAAATTTTTTTGCTACCTAGTGGCCCTTGCCTGCCAAAAGGTTGCCGACCGCTGGTCTAGAGCAAATTTACTATGATATAAATTATTTTCGAAGGGAATTGAGTGCTTGTCTTGAAGAAAACCAATTTGAAGAAATCGGCAAAGTGCGAGTCGCACTCGTACACGAAGACTTCCGTAGGTGCCACTACCAATGAACGTTGAGGCCCATTTACACATTTCGATTTCATTGCCCGTTGCTTGCCATTTTATTTCAGGAATATTTGACAGGCGACCATTTACCTAAGTATTGCACGATTACGTTTACACAGTACACGTAGCATCTTGCTGCAATAAAATAGCAAGCAACGGGCAATGAAATCGCAATGTGTAAACGGGCCTCTATTGTAGTTTTCAATATTTGTTGTTACAATAATTCATCATTGTGAAAAATTCAACTGTCTAACTATCACCGTTCATGAGATACAGCCCGGTGACAGACAGACTGACGAGCGAAGAAACGGACAGCAATGTCTTAGTAATAGGATCTCGTTTTTTCCTTTAAATGCATTACAATTTAATCATCCCTTTGAGACAAAAGGGAAATAAAAATCTATTCTTACATTATAAAGCTGAAGAGTTTGCTTGTTTGTTTGAACGCGCTAATCTCAGGAAGTACTGATCCGATTTGAAAAATTCTTTCAGTGTTAGATAGCCCATTTATCGAGGAAGGCTATAAGCTACTTTTTATCTGGGTGTGCCGAGTAGTTCCCACGGGACGCGCGTGAAACCGCTGGCAAAAGCTAGTAAATTGTAAAATACTCGCAAGATTTTACGATTAGATTCAATAAACTTACTACAAGTACTAAGAAATAGTTTCCTGACCAAGTTAAATAACTAACTATTTCTCAGTTGCTTTTCAATCAATCAGTAGAACAACTTTGACTTTACTCAAATTCTAGAAACTTAGATCAGTGGTTAGTCAATACAATTTCTAGCATTATACAAAGTCTAACTTTAGGTTTAAATGTACACTGTAGATTAAACCCTATGCCTTGTTATTTTAGGCTAAGTTTTACTATGAATGGTGCAAAATTTGAAGTTACTGAATTATTATAGATACATATTTAATTTTTATTTATAAAAAGTTATTCTGTTTTATTACAAGGTTGTGTATAAAAAAAAATATAGTATAGTACAATTTAATAATTCCTTGAGTAAAACAAAATTAGTTACGTCGTTAATTTAAGTTAAGTTAATAAGATAAGTGATTTTTTTTTATAATTTGTGTTTTTTTTCTTTTTAAATGTGGCTGACCACAGTGTACCAACACAAAGATATCCAGAAGAAATAAAGGTGAGTTTAGTCTGTTAAAACATAATTCGATCCGTAGGAAGCAGGGTCATCTATTGATTGCCCATCTCAAAAAAGAACGTGCCTAACATTTATTATTCTTGAATAAACTGTCATAGAAGGCCTGAATTATTTTGATCGCTATTGAAGCCATTTGCACAAATAAGCAAAATAAGTTTAACTGGTACTTATCCGTAGGTATTGAAGCTGACTTTAACACTGCTCTTAATTTCCCTATAGTTTACAACTGCGTGGTATTGACATAGACACAAATTTTGAAGTGTTCGGCCATGTTGCAATCGCTTAACTTAGATTTAACTGCTCGAAAGTGGTGCCATCTATGTTTTTAGGTCGTGTGTCGTTTGTGGCGACATCTAGTGTTCTAAATGTTTTCAGTTTACTTGCTAAACTTTAATTTGTCGAAGCATCAAGCTGGCTCTTATAGTTTTCAGTACATTCATCATAAGGTTTTAATAGTCTTTGCCACAATTTCTTAGAAAATCGACTTCTTCGTGGATTTTCGTGCGCAGGCACTCCAATATTTGTGAAACTCTGTTTTTTATTATAAAAGAAGTAAGCATGATAATGAGTTAAGTACAGTATTATCTATTAATTTCTAAGTTTATCACTAAAAAGGGTATTTTCTAATGAACAACTATTCAAAAACATAGTTTACCTACAGGCATTTATAGGTACCGTAACTTAAAGCTAAGTTGATAGTTGATATAGTACGGGATACGGTGGACTGGTACTAGGAATGGAGTGGTTTTGCGGTATCCAGCTCCTATACTAAGTCTATATTCATTCCAAAATTACGTACGTTTAAGGAGAATACTCGACGCGAATAGGAGATACGGGGGTGGCCACTAAACTAGCGGGATTTTTTGTTTAGGTAAAATATTTTAGACTAGCTTCCGCCAGCGGTAGAACCCGCTTTCCCGTGGGAACTACTGCGCGCATCCGAATAAAACGTAGCCTATAGCCTTCCTCGTTAAATGGGCTATCTAACACTAAAAGATTTTTTTTAATCGGACCAGTAGTGTCTGAGATTAGCGCGTTCAAACAAACTAAAAAGCAGCTTTATAATATTAGTATAGATTTGTCTTTTTATCGGAATTTACAGTGCTTTCACATCAGCGGATTTTTCGGCTTGTCTTACATAATTCTCATTGTTTAATCCGCTCGGAAAACACGAGCGAAAATCGAAATCATGTAAAACGAGCGCTAAAAGTGGTGTGTTTGCGCATAGAAGCACTCAAGCTCGAAAGTAAAGACACATCAACCTACTACAATCTGTCAAGTATTTAGATTAGAATTTCAACCTTATCATAAAAAGTCGAAGGTTAATGTTCGATTAGTAAAATTTTCCAGATCGGGTTAGGTAATAGGTTTGTTTTCCTGCTGCCATTTGTATTAGACCTATTGTTTTATTTTATAGCTTTTTGCGCACGGCTTTATAGATCCTTACTTCGTATCATCAAATAAATCGATAATAGGCAGCTTGACCGCCAGCAGCTTTCTCTCCTGTAATTCGAACTGCTTCGTTGGTCTAGTGCCACGGGTCTTGGGTTCGATTCCCAGGCCAGGCCGAAATCGCTTTGTGGATTTTAGAAGCTTTTTCAAAAGCAGCCTGAAGTTTGGAAGTTGGCGTTGGATGGATTACACCCCCGCGCCTGGGAGGGCACGTAAAACCGTCGTCCTCGATTGTTACTCAGTAGCAATTGTAGTTATAATTCAACGTCAGAGGCCGTCAGGCGGATTTGAGAATTCTCTGACACTAGGGCTTGTCAGGTGATTAAAATCTGCAGCTCACTCGATAAGAAGAAGATTCGAACAAATTCTCAGTTTTAGTGGCCACGCATAAAGTTTACTCAGTCACTATGTTAGTCTGATTACGTTATCGAAGTCGGTAGATTCGCACAGACAAATATTATTTGGACTAAATTGTGTATGTTAGAAAGGATATTATTCACTGCTTTATTCTGTTATCTTGGTACAAGTAAAGAGGATAGGAAATCTATCAATAATCTATAAATAATTCATAATCTAATCCAGTCTAAATAAAATGGTTTTAAGTAGGTTTATTTATCTATGACTGGTGTTAAAATATTTATACGCGGCCTAATTGAGAAGAACCTTCTTCTTTTTTTGAAGTCGGTTAAAAATAACAGACTTTTATCAATAATGTTACCACGTAGTTGATACTGGTTAAACGTGTTATGATGATGGCGTCCTAGCCGATTGTCGGCCACGACGGCTGCTCTCATATAAGGAGATCAGTCAGCTGCGCAGGACATATTATAGTGCACAAGCATTTGCGCTGACACAGGTGCACTCCCTATTCAATCACTCTCATAACCCGATGGGACGGTGTTATATTAATTTAAGCTACTAAAGGTCCATTGATTAATAGTTACGAATAGTTACATTTATTTCGAGCCAATCCGAGCACTTGCCCCGATTCAGTGAGCTACCCTAACGGTTTAATTTACTGTTTACTTACAAAATTTGTATAAAATTTCGCGTTGCAAAAGGCTGACTAAATAGTTCTAACCGTTGCGTTTTTAATTAGCAATGATAGTTTAGCAAAAAACTTGAACATAAAAAGTATCCTCTAAATTGCGTACAATCCTTATTGCGTAGCTAATAAAGCTCATTTTAGCGTAACATCTACATTTCCAACAGCAAATAAAACTTAGCGTCGATCTAATTCTTGGATCTGCTGCTAAAGGAAATTAGTTCTTATTGCATTGAAATAGAGTTCTTTAAGTTTCCGCGTTCCAACTAAATTGATTTTCGGCTTGGAGCTTCATAAAATAGTTAAAGATAATCACGCTGTCACAGTTTTCAATTAGTTTGCACTTGATGCCTGATTGAGCTGTTGCGGTTTAGTTATTTTTTTATTATTTTTAGGTATAGGGTGTTCAAATTGCATTAATTTCTTGGAAAATATTATAAGCTAGCGACCGGCCTTGGTTTAGTTGGAGATTTTATGGAAATCTGTAAAACTTTATTTTTTAAGAATTTAGAACGGTTTTTTATTTGCGGATTGGTGATTTTTCTATATGCTATCCTTTTATTTAATTTATCTGTTTGGCTTAAGTCTTACCTTATCTTACCTTCTCGCCAAGGATATGTCCAAGCGCCTGGTTGACACTTCCTGTGACCCAAGGGCTGGCTTTCAACGTGGCAGCCTTTTTGTTACATTACCGAGTGACAGCGATGAGGACCAATTTTTTGATGCGCTATATTAGATTTAAGCTGTGTATATAAGAATAGTTTTAGTTAAGGTAATAAATGTAAATAAGTAAATGTAATGCAAAAAAATATTTGAATTTTTTGTTTTCTAGTAATTTAAGTTTGTATATTATATAATATTCTAATAAGTATGCTATTGTTTGAGTAATACACTCATAAATGCTAATAATTAGGTATTATTTTGTTACTAACAGTGATCTGTCTTCTAACACTTCACATAAAGGCACTATGAACAGTTTTATTTCAGACAAAAAATCATACAAGGCTCCATTGTAGACCGAAACTCTTTGAATTCTCTTTGAATTGTAAATGTGAGCGTTTCAGCTGTGACTTTGTGACAATTCACTCTGCCACTTAGATCGTACTGTTTTTAGTAGATATGTAGCCGTAACGACAGACAAAGATAATATATTAAACTAGTGACCCGCCCCGGCTTCACACGGGTGCAATTCATCATCTGCCTAGTCTTTTCCCAACTATGTTGGGGTCGGCTTCCAGTCTAACCGGATGCAGCTGAGAACCAGTGTTTTACATGGAGCGGACTGCCTATCTGACCTCCACAACCCAGTTACCCGGGCAACCTGGCACCCCTTGGTAAGTGGGAACTATTCCGCGCACTCGGATAAAAAGCATATAGTCTTTCTCGATAAATGGGCTATCTAATCCTGAAAGAATTTTTCAAATCGGACCAGTAGTCAGGAACTACTAGATTGACGCGTTCAACCATACTCTTGAGCCTTATAATATTAGTACCTATAGATTTATTTATTTGGTTCACCAACATATATCTGCACTAGTTCTGACAATTAAAAAAACAAACTAACTTTATGTATAAGTATGGAGGATTGGAGGATTTAACATTTGTGTGCGTCTGTGAGCTTGAGTGGTTGGTATTTACCCACTAGGCCACTATAAAGTCTCATACATACCTAACACATCACAAACAGTAGAACAATACCATGAATATAGAGGCTTCTGCTTAAAATGCAGAACGCCATAGTTCTGTAGCTGAAAACAGCAACACTTGTAACTAGTAGACAGGCAAACGAGACCAGTGTTGGACCAACTTTCATGAACACATTACGTCGATCATGAAACCTTGGATAAGAAAATTAATATAAAAATTACAAGTAGAATTTAAAATTTAAATAAAACTAAGAAAAAACATCTTCGTCTATGTGAGGACTTATGCAATGAAGGAAGAGGATGAAAAATACTAGAATTTCATTATTTAAATTACGGCTTTTTTGAACATCTATAGGTAGGTTTGCAGTTAGCCTAATTTCAAACGTACTCTAATCTTTTTCCTTCTCATTATATATTGAAAACACTACAGTTAGTAGTGTTTTATAATGACTTTGAAAGATTGCTTATTTTGAAGGGCACAGACCAAGCGTCTAACTGCGGAAATCAATATTCTGTCTATCTCTGGATTTGCTTACTAGTGATAGAATTTTGACATTAGCCCCATACAAGTTATGTCAAATTCCTATCTCTGGTAAGCAAATCCAGAGTTAAATAGGTTATTGGGAACGGCCGTTAATCAATACTTACTTAAATTTTTCTGAGTAATTATTGTGAGTTAGGTTCGGTAATTTTACGTATCCATATTTTGTATTATCCAAGACCCTTATCATCGCGAAACTAAGTTGACCCGGGTCAAACGGCCAAGCGCGATCGTCACGAGCTTGTTAAGACTAAATTATCTGCTTACATACAGAATTAGGAAACGGGGATTTTTTAAAGAAATAGGTAACCACTTATGAGTCACTTTTGAGATTTTTTTTGTCAAAAAGCTACATGATTCGACTTTTTAATGCCTTCAAGGATCATTAAATGTCGAGTCAAAATTAAGATATATTTGCCCTACAGTAGGACAGTTTACGCTAAGTAAAAAAATATAGGTATATTTTATGAATTTGTATTTTAACACCTTCTTTAATTTGCTGCAAATACGAATATCTTCTGGCAGTGTCTCTGTTATTCCATTTTTATGGTTCCGTACCCTTCTAAGTAATAAGGTCCCGTTTTACCCTTTAAAACGGAACCCTATTTCTAAGACTAGGTTGTCTGTCTGTAATAGATACGTTCATTTTTCATAGATAACGGTACGGAACCCTTCGTGCGCGAGTCCAACTCGCACTTGGCCGGTTTTTTTGTTTCTTCTTCTTTTTCTTCCTGCCCTCTTCCCAACTTTATTTGGGGTCGACGCAATATGTTTACTGCTTCCGTTTCTCCCTGTCACTCGTCATACTGACATTCACTCCTTTTTGTTGATTCTATTGCTGAAAAAAAAAACTAGCAACACGATACATTTATTAACATAAACATTCAAATTCCAACCCAACATTAATCAATTAGCAATACCCCTATCAATCAGTTTAATAGCTAGCTATGACGTCATAACGGTTACAAATGACGTCACACAGTGTCACTTCATAACTCGAGTGTGCTATGTTCTATTGACAGTAGTGTACTCCAGTACTAATCTCGACAAATTGACTGCAGTACACTGGCGGACATAATTAATTGCCCACTGTAATATTGTATGTGAAAATGTGCGGTTCAGGTTTTAGTTAAAAATTTTGTTTGATGTAAATTTACCTGTATGTTACGCATTTGAGAATAATTTTGTAGTTATTATGTTTCGCTTGAAAAGTTTAGAATGTGTATTTATGCTTTTTCGTGTTAATTCCTTCAAGATGAACTGAAAAACCAGTGGACTTCAAAAATAGGGTATGAACTCCCCATATATGTAAGTGTTAATATGTTAAAGTATTTTTTTTCAGAAGAAAACTGCTGTAACGTGTAATATATTTAAATTCCACCTTATCCAAATTCTAGGAACAGAAAAATGTCGGAGTATTAAAATATCGATAGCTTTTTTATCGACTATAAGCACAACACTAAACCTAGTGTAACATTATCATATCAGGTGGCCTTAACTAACCTCGAATAACCCTTCCCTAACAACTGACTAACCTAATAAACTGATTATACCATAAAACAACTAAAACCAACTCAATAATTTAGTACACCATCGCTGAATAATAAAACATTTTGGGACAGTTTGTCAAAACTTTCCGAGGGTCAGTTTCGGGATATTTTGTTTGTTTTTCGGGCTGTTTACCCGAATATCCCGAATTCGGGACGTATTGTTATTTGCTTTGTGTCAATTATACGCGTGGGTCTTGTTTGGCGAAATTAATTCGAGGTCGTTTGCGCCTTTTTACTCAAAGGTGGGTTAAATTTGAAGTGATAATTTACGTGGCTTATTGTTGTAATTTTTATTTAATAATAGGACAGTTGAGAGTTTCTTTGTTTGATTAATATTATTATGCCTTTATTGATAACAATTGGTTTTTGCTTAAAAGATGTGGAAGAGATCTCTAACGAATTAGCTCTCTGTAGCTAGTTTCACAGGTTCCAGATTAATCTGTCAGATAGCTATTTAGAACTTTATCTGGTACCTTTGGAACTGGCCATAAATGTATTAGCTTGGAAAACAAAAAGTTACTTATAACAAGATTTATTTATTTGATTTTATTTTTAAAGGATAAACAGAGGTGGTCATTAATTTTGCACGTAAGTGTATCTAGAACAAAGCTCGCAGTTGATACATTAGTAATGAGACGCTGTGCTCTGTCGATCACTGGTATTACTGGGGATATAGCATATACGAGTATATCTGTAAAAAAGTCTAATAATACTAGTTCGTCACGAGAATTATTGGTGCAAGAAGAGCCCTTTGGCCAACGGAATTAATGACAAGTTCCAATAAAGTACTTTTTTAAGCTTCATTATCTAATTAAACGTGAATCTGATTACATCCAAACAATTCACCACACAATTCTGTTGACAATACAGTTACTTTATTTTCAGTACAAATATGTCCACCATGTCGAAATTATTAAAACCGAGGACAAATAATAGTGAATTTCAAAGCCTTTGTCTCATGTCATGGTGTAAGTTACAATTATTTTTAGGGTTCCCTAAGAGAAATACTATTGTTTAATATGGTCTTTAAGGGTCCCCACACACTGCAGACCAAACAGTCGGCCGATAGTTGGTCTGTTGGTAGGAAAATTTTTTTTTTATACAAAATGGCCAATCCAATCAAAGTTTTAAGTGCGTCTTATACCGGCAAAATACCTCATCATTGCAATGTGCATAATACCATTCATCTTCATACTGATTTATGAGTCCGAACTAACTATTGGCCGACTAAAAGTCTGCAGTGTGCGAGTGCTCTAAGTGTTGGTGAGGACTAACCTTCATAATGCATTTTTTTTTGTCTTTGAAACGTGTGTGTTATGTTCTATATTTTGGGCACGGCAGTGTCCTCGCCAAGTCGAGCGCAATACTAATTTGTATTAACAAAGGAATGTTATTTTATTTCTAATTTCTATCGTCACTCTTTATTATTAGTTTGGTTTGAAAATTATATACAAGAATGATTGTTATAAAAAAAATGAACTTTTCTGACCTTTTGAATAAAACAGAAAAAAATCGTAGCATTTAAAATAAAACAAAAAAAAACGGAAAACCATATTACCTATTTATTACCCAGACATACGGAACGCTAGGAGCGATTCAGAAATCGCGTGTCACCATTTTTATTATTAAATCCGAGAGTACGGGCAACTATGAAATTCCGGTGGTCAACGCTGTAAAGGTTAATTTGTCCGGCTTCAGGCGACCGTACAGTGTAAATACCTCTCATATTTTTGCTTTAATGGAAAATTTTGTTACGGAGCATACTCTCAAAGGATATTTGGAGAAGGCAATTTGGGAATTGAAAACATATTTGAAAAAAAAAACAATTTAAAACAAGAAAAAATTCCATGAACCTACCCTGATTCTAAACCTACAATTTTGTACCGAATAATCATAATTGTGGCTTTTACATAGTGAAAACGTTATCTACATTTAGTAACTATAATGCATCGTTGCGGCGTCCATATGTTAGTTGTTCGATTGAAGACTACGAAGTACCAAAAATAAGTAAAAAGTTTTATTTTTGGTACACTAGTCCTGAATTCCTTACTCTTAATATTATTTTCTGAATTTTCGATTTATTCATGAATAACAACAGAAACTCAAAGACACTTATGAACATTTAAGTATTATGTATGCTTTGATATACAATTTCCTACTTCAATGAAGCCTGGCCCTATATATCATATCAATTTTAAGGCACTATCATTAGTGGCTTGGTACTCTATATTGCATTGACAGTATATTCTGTGCAAATCAATCTAAATATATAAAACTCAAAGGTGACTGACTGACTGACTGACTGACATAGTGATCTATCAACGCACAGCCGAAACCACTGGATGGATCGGGCTGAAATTTGGGACGCAGGCAGATGTTATGACGTAGGCATCCGCTAAGAAAGGATTTCCCGAAATTCCCACGGGAACGGGAAAAAACGGGATTTCAAGTATAGCGCGGGCGAAGCCGCTGGCAGAAGCTAGTTCAGACATACGGTCAATTAGTCTATTCATAAATTGTAATCCAGTGATTTGTCAATGTATAATATATTTGAGTTATTAGTTTGCTGTCTAAATCCTCCAGTCTATAGGCCAATCTATCATGACAGATCATCATTATCAGTCAGGATCATTGGAATATTCAGCTTTAGAATCACAAATTGCGTAACAGACTAGGCGTTTGTACAGACAGCAGGTCAACGTAAACGAATCTGTCAAATTTTACCAGTCAAATATTAACCTACCGCCATTGCGATAAGGTTGAAAATCGATTGTAGAAATTTGACAGATTGTGGTAACTCGATGTGCTGTTGTTACTTACGTGTTGTTATGCGTACTGCCTCGTTGGTCTAGTTGTCGCATAGCCGACAGCTGTGCACAAGATCTCGGGTTTGGTTCCTGGGTCGGGTCGAAATCAGTTTGTGGGCTTTAGAAACTTTCACAAAAGCAGCCCGCAGTCTGGAAATTGGTGATTGATACACCCTGTGCATCGGAGAGCACATTAATGTCAATGAATGCGATTGAGGGAATAAGGAGTGCACCTGTTTCTAGGCGAATGCATGACTGACAGATATTGCTATAGAAAAGTAGTCAAAATCAAAAACATTTCTTTAGCTTATCTTTCAGATAGCTATACATATAGAACTTGATTTAGAACCTGTCAAACGGGCCCTAAATGTTTCAATTCCCTCTTTATCGTAACGCCCTGTCGTATTATATCTCCTTAATTCCTTAAAGGTCAGAATTAAAAACATTTATATGGCGCTTACTGTCTCCTTGCTATCTAGAACCTATGAAATGGGCTTTAAATGTTTCGATTCCCTCTTTATCGTGAAGTCCCGCGGTAATTTCATTAAATTTTGTTTTCAGTGGACACAGCGTGAGGGAGTGTCAGACTTTTACTTACTAATCATTTAGAAAGATAGAAGAGAGAAAGTGCGTTTTATTGCGTAATTTAAGACGCATACATAGCAATAAAGTCAAGGTATTTTTTTTTATTTCAAGTAGACCTATTACAGGTTCTTATGAAAAGTCAAGCTAGTTGCGCGGTTCCAAGGAGTTGGTCTCATGGAGAAGAACCGGCAAGAAACTCCATGGACCATCTTTTAAAATAACTAAGTATCTTGTTAAAAAGTAATTTCAATTTAATGTGGGAATATAATATAGTAAATTAAAAAATATATAAAAAAGAATCATTACACATTGTCACATAGTTTCGTATATGAATGTTCGGCGGCGCGACTTGCGTTTTGTGTGGCTTCTGTACCCCGTACACAGTCCGCTGCCGACATTATTATATTTTATTAGTTGAAAACACCACTTTGACCTGGTTAACCAGAGACCACTGGCAGTTTGATGCATTGGGTATTCCACGTAAAGTACAGGAGAGTAGTCAATACTACTCGCAGTTAAATGAAACCAAACAAATAAGGATTTATAGAGTATTTTTTATCTACGCTTAATTTTTTTTATTTTCAATTCGTATCATAGGGTATGAAATTCTATCTGCCATTAAACAAGATTCCTCTTGACGATTTGTTAAAATAATTTTTCATTTATATCGTTTATTGCATTTCAAAATGTATGTACATAAGGTGGAAATATAAAATAGTTGTCACAATTATGGACCTGATGGGCTATCAAGCTAGTATTTTCACGATTTGTTAAAAAAAACATCACAACTTTCCAACATGAAAATTTTGTATTTTCCAATACTTTTGAGGTTAATAAAATTTTAAGGAAACGTTTTTTTACCAAATCAGTATATTGAACACGTTTAATAAAGTGTGCATTTGTGCAACTGTGCATAAGAACTACAGTTTAGTTTTACATCACATGACAGCCAGACGCATAGTAAGTTATCATTGCCAATTAATTTAAATTCACGAAGCATTGCATCAACAAGTTCACTCACTTAGTGTATGAATGAAACTCCCTGTACCTTACTTGCCTTATCTACCTCGAGTCTAAAAGGTTCCTAGGCTACAAAGAACCGTTTAAGTGTTAGTAATGCTTTGAAAAGATTTATAAGTGTCACCTATTGGATGCCACTTTAGTATTTTAGGTAATTTTCATATTAATATGTTGTGATTACCTATTTACTTTTTTCAGGTTACCCCAATCTGCCAAATTTCTGCAATAGATTTTCAACCTTATCACAATGGAGGTAGGTCGATGTTCAATTGGTAAAATTTGTCAGATTCGTATACGTTGACCTGCTGTTGTCTGTACCTAACTACAGCTAAACTGCTAGAATGTTTTTTAGATTGTCTTAAATGTGATGTGTATATGATACGAATCGTGCGAGGAAAGTTTCAGCAGGCAATGAAAACTATCTTAACTGGGTCAAAAATTCAAATCTTAAAAAAGAAACAAAAAGCCTATCAAAGAGGCTAATTCGTCAAACAGTTTGTTAATCTATTTATTCACCAGTTTCTGAGGTCCGGCTGTTATACAGTATGGCGCTAAATCGTCGTATAATATTATTATGACGCAGTGCAGAACTTGAACGTCCTGTGTGTAATGTGCCTTAATTTTAAGGGTGATTAAACACTGGCTGTTTATGGCAACAAATATGATAATAGATATTTGAAAGAAATTGGTAAATTATTTATTGTAAACTTGTGTGTATGAATCGAAAGTGTGAAAATAGATGTAAATAGTTGTCCAATAGTGGTTTATTTCGTTTTATATAACAGTATCCCTCTTCAATTTTAAAACAGTATTTTCAATACTTTTAGACGTATTCTTTTATAGTAACAGCGCTTAGGACCAATTTTTTGACCTACTTTATCATTTTAAGTTTTCTGATCTTTATTGCTTTAGTTTTAATTAGATTTCCATCTGAATATGCGTTTTACTTAATAAAACAATGTAAATGCATCTTAAGTCGTGCATAAATTGGGTCTCAGTGCAATTTCTAGCGGGGCTACAGGATTCGCACTAGGGACTATAAATCTAAGTGCCAGCACAGGTGCTAATTATTGCTCCCGGTTTCATTACTAATTAGGTAATTGCGTTTTAGTTTGCTCTTATGTAAGGCATAATTACATTCTGATGTGTTTTAGTTAGTAATTATAGTGCTTTTAAAATATATTATTTTTTCGCTAAGATTTTATGCCTAAGGGCCAGGCCACAACAGTGCGTTGCGGCGTCGCATTGCAAAAATCAACGACGAGCAACGAACAACGAAAATAGCTGTGCATTGTTGTTTTTGCGATGCGACGCCGCAACGCACTGTTGTGGCCTGGCCCTAAGGGTCAATTCACACCGCGACGCGACGCGACGCGACGCTGCACGCAGATTTTACATAGAGCGACTCAAAATATACTTTATTCACTACACGAAACGATACACATTTAATTGTGAGAATTCAGATACGTTGCCCTGCACCTCGAGCCGCCGCGCGACGCATCTTGACGCAGCGGTGACGCGCGGCATGCAAGATCGGTGCTGCATCTCGCGATTTGCTTTGTTTTTAAGATACGTCTCGCGACGCCGTGAGGCGTCGCGAGACGTACCTACGCGCGGCTTCGCGCTACATCAAAGCCGCGTCAAAGTCGCGTTGCGTCGCGTCTCGGTGTGAATTGACCCTAAGTTGTGTTTTTTCTACATAGTATTTTATACGTACGTCGTACAGTCTGATGTAAATGTGGGCCCGGTTGAAAGCGGGCTGGCCTTTCAATAATTGCTACATAAACATAGTTAAAATACGTAATACAGGTAATGGAATACTATTGTATTTTGCTAATCAGCTGGTATGGTATGGGCATGTGATGCGGAGGAATCAAGATCGTGTTGTGAAGAAGGTTTTGGGCATGAATGTGGATGGATATTGTGGAAGGGGACGACCAAAGAAGCGATGGATGGATTGTGTGAAAGTCGACATGGCTAGGAAGAATGTTACTTGTGAGGTGACGGCAGATAGAAGAGTATGGAAAGAGAAAACATGCTGTGCCGATCCCAAATAAATTGGCATAAGGGCAGGAAGATTTTGAATATTATTGAATTTATCGACAATTTAACAACATGTTACACAAATTATTCAAATCCTAAACACTTAAATTAGAAACTACCAAAGTTACGCACACAATGACAACCGAACACTTATGTAAGCTAACGATGCTTAAAATTTACACCCTAACTTCGGGTGGCACTAGTTAACCCGTAACCCGGCAACTTAACCCTAAAGTTTTTCTACTTAATCTTCGCGAGGGTCCGACAGGGTATTAATCTATTGGACCGAACCTCCTTATAAGGTTTCTTAGTATACCCAGCTTTTATTTGCTGGATTCACTTTCGAGAGTAATAATTGGAAAATGAGTTTTTTATGTTGCCGATTAATGGGACTTGTGTTTATAGAAGTTTATTAGAGGGTCTTATGTGGTGTGTCGAATAGTTTTCTTGTTTTTTATCTATACAATTATATTATAAAGAGGTAAAATTGGTTGTTAATTTGTAAGTTTGTTTGTAGGGGGTAATTTGTGGAAGTAATGAACCGATTTAAAAAAATCCTTTCACCATTCGAAACCTACATTATCCACAAGTAACATAGGCTATATTTTATCCGGGTACGCGCAGTAATTCCCACGGTGAGTGAAACCGCGGGAAAACGGCTAGTAAGACATATAAGTCTTAAAGTTTGTCAGGCTTATGTTTCGATATTTATTTCCGATTGAGGCTCGTTCCTTCTCTGTATGAGAAGAAGCCTGTATCCTTTAGTGTGGTAGTAAGAAATTCTGATGATAATGATGATGGCAATACGATAAGTCCGACATCTTACCTTGAAGGTCGATTACATGATTGTTGTAATATGCGCGCTATCATTCATCTTTATACTGATTCATGAGATTGATCAAACTACCGACCGACTAAAACTTTGCAATTTGTTAGGAAAGAGAAAATACTTAGTTGCAATAGCTCAAAGAATAGCTAGTCCCTAGTGGTAGAGGTGTTTTATTTCTCTAACAAAAAAGGTGTCGCCGTTTCTACCTAAATCTTTTCTAAGGTTAATTTCTCAGAACCGAGCCTAGCTAAAGTGCCCATTACAGGAACAATTCTATCTAGAAAACATTGAAATAGAAGCCTGAAACCCAAGAGTTGCCATTTGTTCCTCTCACGATTTGAATGGGGACAAATTTGAAATTTAAATCGGACCGTTTAAGGGAATTGATGACTGCACAGTGGTCGGAATTTCACGTGACGCGGCCAACCAATTACTTGCGATCCCTATTAAGATTACGTTTTTATCTGATCAAGGATTTTTATGGGAAAATTGAATAATAGTCTTGCTAGGTATTTTGGAAAACGTGGATTGCAAGGAGTTTCGTGGTATCACACAAAAAGTTCATAAAACTTAATTTATGCTATCATAGTCAAGTTAAGACGGATTTTATCCGGGTGCGGAAAGATGTTACTGTACCTTTAAAGTCATAATTATGTTTGATCCCGAAAACTCACTTTAAATAGAAAATCTAATAAGTGGAGTTATCATAATAACATGACCTAGACATTATACTTCACTAGCTTATGCCAGCGGTCCCGCGTCCCGTGGGAACTACTCGGCGCACCTGGATAAAAAGTAACCTATAGCTTTCCTCGATAAATGGACTGTCTAACACTGAAAGAATTTTTCAAATCGGACTAGTAGTTCCTGAGATTAGCGCGTTCAAACAAACAAACTCTTCAGCTTTAAAGTATTAAGCATAGATTAAAATCATTTACATTTTTCTGCAATCCAAAGAATATTTAACGAAACAGACAGTACAAAAAACCGGCCAAGTGCGAGTCGGACTCGCACGCGAAGGGTTCCGTTCCATTATCTATGAAAAATAAACGTACCTACAAAAAATTACTTTGTTTTTCATACAAATATATGAATAACAAAGTTATAGTTTGCGGTTACTGAAAAAGTGCTATAACTCAAAAACTACTGACTGTATTTCGTTCAAACCAATTTTGGTTGATAGTTTTTATTAAGATCTATAACATATATTTTTTTTAGATTTTTCACTTTGGTAGTTTAGAAATTACAGGGGGGGGGACACACATTTTAGCACTTTGAAAGTGTCTTACTCTGAAATGATTGACTTTGAGAAAAAATGGTTTTAGAAACCTCAAATCTCATTTTTAAAGACCTATCTATAGACACACCACAAGTGTAGGTTAGATAAAAAAAAAAATTTAGTTTCAGTTCCATGTATGGGAAGCCCCCCTCTAATATTAGTGTGACATACGGACGGACGGACGGACGGACAGACAGACGGACAAACAGACAGACATGACGAATCTATAAGGGTTCCGTTTTTTGCCATTCGGCTACGGAACCCTAAAAATGGTAGCGTTGTATAAAATGCAGTCTGTTTAGACGTGCTAAGTTGACTGTGCTTCACAAAAGACTTCTGTTAAGGTGAATGCGACGACTAGAAGCGGGAAATTCAAATATAAAATGGTTTTTTCATGTTTTACCTAAGTTAACATTCAATATGAGGCGTGATCTTATGATTGGCGGTTATAATATCCCACAAAGTAATTTCTGATGTCCTTGTTTAAC
>NWSH02000571.1:4424014-4443261 GCA_002382865.2 Heliothis virescens
GACTCAGCACGACTTTGTCTAGATTTCATTACTTTTTAGAGATAAACAAGCAGCTCCATAGAGACTTGGCTAGTTTTTTACAGTATGTTTTTGGTGGGATTTCACTTCTTTTTGTAGAAACGTGAGCTTATTTACAATAACCTAAGGCAGTATGTTGATATCTCTATTAGTTTGGTTGGGCTTTTGTGTTTTCTAATCAGGGTCACCAGTTGCTCCAGATCTTCGATTATCCTAGTTTTTGTAGTTTTCCCTTTATATGGCCATTAAATCCTAACTCTATACCAAATTTCAGCTCTCTGAGATTATGGGAAGTACTAGTTCTATTTTGATGATCATGAGTGAGTGAGTGTCGAAAATATGAAACTTTGCTTTCGTTTATCTTCGGAACTAAATTACCTACAGACTTGAAATTCTGTTTTTTGAGTATATGAGTATAGCTTTTGGGATGACGAAAATTTCTGCGTTCTGGTTTTATCCAGAGGTTCTCAAATAGGGGTCTGAAAATGCGGCGAAATGGTTCCAGTAAAGGATGGTACGGCAGTGTTTGCTTTGCGCTCGACTTGGCGGGGGCACTGCCGTGCCCCCAAATGTATGTTAGCTTGGTGGAGTACGCTATACCTACATACAGACATTCTCTATGTGTGTGTGTCGATCGATGTATGTAGTTTATACGGAGCATACTTTAATGGTTTTCTGTTTTAGATGTCATTTTTGATGTAAGGAGATAAAGCGAAATTAATTTCATGATGTAAGGTTTATTTGAAAAATAAATAATTTTGACGTAGAGGCCTAGGAGGCACCAGCAACCAAAAGTACCAACCTTTCAAGCATGAGTGTGTGGGTTCAATTACAGGACAGGCACCTTTTCTAAATTTGTATGTACTTTCTAAGTATATATTGGAAACCAACGACGGATTAAAGTTAAAGGAAAACACCAGACTATAAAGTTACATCACCAAACCGCATTGAGCAAACGTGGTGATTAACGCTCAATCTTTCTATGTAAAAGGAGGCCCGTGCCCAGCAGTGGGACGATAAAAACGGCTGATGATGAAAGGTATGTCTAATATTAAGCCACAAATCCTTCAACACACAAAATTCACTCATTCGCCCAAACATTTCTCCAAAACCAAGTGTGTATTACCTACACTCTGTCTACCCTTAACAAAGCAAGCGCGTTACACACTGTCAAAATGTACTACTAAACCAGACTCTAATTAAGTCAGACGTCAGAATTTAGCATCATGGCACCCATTATTTGCCCCATCGATGAAACTGTAAGCTAGGTAGTGAATGGACTACAATAGCGAACTTTGAGTAATTAGCAAACAGAACTCCCAATGGTTAGTTGGGATATTCACGGTACGTCAAATGCATGCGATTAATAGTCGCAGTCGTTAACGTAAGATTGGTTGAAGTTTATATAGGAGTTAGAATTTAGGTGTTACATGTATATAGTATACCTATATTAATATTTATTTAATTCTAACACCTTTTTAACATCAGTTTTAGACTATGAATTAGATACGATTTCTTGATGTATATACTTAACATTGGTAGTTACTTTCTATTTTCTTTAATACTTAACCTACATTTGTTACATAATTATAAAACGATCCTAAGAAAGTGCCGGCTTTAATAGGCATGACGACTAAAAAAATCTAATTAGTTCGTCTTTTATTATTATTATAAAAAGATATTGCATACGTATTTTTTCGTTTTTCATCTAAACAAATAATTACGAAGTTATAGACCGCTGGAATTGCGCGTGACGTCACGCCTACGTACAATATTAACATAGGCGTGACGTCAGGACCCGATAGATCAGTCAGAGTCAGGATAGATTTTTAAAAACAAAAAATACGTGTCCAATATTTTGCGATAATCTAAATTATGGACTAAATGGATTTGCTTATTTTTTACCCTGTCGTCATGCCTATACTGGGTATAAATCATCGTCTTGAAGTTGAAGCTCTAAACCTAGAACTGAACCCGGCACTTCTAAAAACTACTTTTTGTAATAAAATGGAAAATGTTTACCTTGGGAAATTTAAGAAAACAGAAAGTAATTACCGATACCTGTAAAGTTTCCCGTCACCAAGATACAAAAATGATGTAAAATTAATTTAACGCGTCATTTTCAGTCGCGTCGCAAATGTGCGCGGTCCCCCAAACATGCCGATTCACGTCAACATAATTTCCTGGATGGTACACCTCCCGGATGTTCGCGCGATTTTTCATGCCGACGTCTTAATAACGATATTGTATGCCCTTGTGAAGGTATTTTATTTTTTTACTAGCTATATGTTGCTGTTTTGGTATAAAAAATTGACTCATCTGTAAAAAAGAAATTATACATTACTTGCAAAAAAATTCGTAACGAATCTAGGGGTGGAAATCGCATGACAAAGCGCAGTAGATTTTAGGGCTCGTTCAGACACGTCGGGAACCGCGTGATTTCCATGTGATTCTGAAATCGCGCGGGTCTTATTTCTATGACTTATTAAGTAATCGTTCAGATATAACCGCGCGGTTACCGTCAGAAAAACGCGCAGTTCCTGCATGTCTGAACTAAGGCTTAAGTTGCGAAAGTTTTTGAGTAGAAGCCTACTAGGCAATCACTTTATATGAAACACTGGTTTTAAACCGTGTTGTTTTTATTGGCGAGAAATCATCAGATGACGCCTCCCGCTGTGGGTCTGCACCCACAGCGGGAGGCGTCATTGTCAGGGAATGTCAGACTCTAACGGACTTAAACTCACTATGTTCCTTCTTGAGCCTTTTGTGTACCAGGGCTGCGGTTACTCTTTAGAACAATCCCTTAGCCATTTTTAATTATAACTGTCTTTGAGTGTCAGACACCTAGATTTAATATTAATTCTTCTTTAAGAAAATTAAAAAATCTGTATGATTATGAAAATTATCGACAGAATTTTCATCGTTGATTATAATGGTGTGTCCTAATAAAAGTTAACATGCAGTCATTAGCACATTCACAGAGGTGTCGGGAGTATGATTCCACATTTAACACATAATAGGATTGCACTTCAGAATACTTTCCTCCCTCTAATAAGTGCTGCGAGCGCGTATCAATTCAAATGGTTATTCTTGAGATTGGGGTCATGGAGGAAGCGAAAATATTTAGCGAAAATCGGAATGTGTTTTAAATTCCCTCTTCAAAAATAATTATTTTACTAGAGCTACTATTTAAAGTTTCAACATGTTTTGCCTAGACATCGTATTTGTACGCCTTTCTAGGCAAAACATGTTGAAACTTTTTTTTATTTTGTAATCTTTCCAACAGATTGTTAACCAACACATGTTTTCTGACAAATAAATTTATCTTATCTTATCTTATCTTATCTAGGGCCGGTTTCACAGGTGCCAGATAACGCTCTAGGTAACCTGTGAAATTGGCCCATAACATTTTATTATTGTTGTAAAATAATTATGATAAATGTTACTTAGTTAGCAAAAGTGGCAAATTAAAAACGCCTGTTAAGTGCAAAATAAAAACAACAAAACTTTCTGCCCAGAACAAGGCCGCTATTCAAAATAAGTATTCTATCTTCCTAACATATATTCCATCTTCTCCAATGCCCATTCCGCCATTTTAAAGGCCCCACAAAGAATCAAGCGGAGGTGTCTCCCACCGGATTCATTTTTAAATTCAAATTAACTTATCGGGCGTTATCAACGGGGCGCTGGTTAAATTTTACGATTCGCCGGCGGCGGTACGTGTGTGAACTTAAACATGGTTATGCGGTGAAAATGGGCACTGGAGAAGAATATTGGAGAAACTTGGGCTTGGTTTTGTGATTCCTTTTTTTGCAAGTGAGCGTTTAAAGAGTAAGTTGTGGGAGTTATATTTTTGTTTTTGACAGGACAACTGATCAATTGAACGTGCCATCCAAAACATGGGGAAATGCAAAAACAAGATGGCCACTCATCCACGTTGCTTAACATTTCGATCGATGGACCCTTGTGGCTGTAACTTGGCTATGAGTTCAGATATCAGATAGCCTATGTTGAGCCATCTTGGTATAGATAGATATTTCATCATCTGCCTAGCCTTTTCCCAACTACGTTGGGGTCGGCTTCCAGTCTAATCGGATGCAGCTGAGAACCAGTGTTTTACATGGAGCGACTGCCTATCTGACCTCCACAACCCAGCTACCGGAACCTGGCACCAACCTTGGTAAGACTGGTTACAGAACTTCAGTCTTCGACTACCTGTAACGACTGCAAAGATGTTCAAATGACAGGCTTATCGTGCCTTCCTAAACATGGAAGAACTCGTTATGACAAGATGGTCACCCATCCACGAACCGACCGCGCCAAGCGTTGCTTAACCTTGTGATCGATCAATCCGCGCGGCTTTGACTTAGGCACGAGTTCTTCTATAGATAGATATATATCTGAATAAATATTCTCCATAACGTCAACTGTCGATCGTGAAACCGACTTTCAACTTTAATTGCCTGCAATTACAGCTCAGTTTCAAATAAACCACAAACTTATAAGTCTATATATCTACATCAATATAGGACGAAAGCAATTTCCTTTGCCTCATTTTCATGTCAGTCAAAAAAAACATACCTGTGATGATACGCCTGTTTCCATTAAAATCTAAATTTAGCGCCACCCTCATAATTATCGATAATCCCACTTCTATCGATAAAAATAATCCTACTTTGCGCGCAAAGATTTATACGGTGGGTAGAGATGCGATTTTATTGAATTAAAATATTATCGATTAGATTCGTGTATGTTGAAAATAGGCTGTATTATTTATTGTTAATTTTGAATAACACACGACAAATAACCGTGAACAATTTAAATTTTACATGTACTTTTTTAGGTAATAAAAAAAATATGAATTATATAAAAGAGACTGCAAGAATATACGAGGCTTAGTCCTAACGTACACAACAAACTACTGAGTACAAGCGAAAAAAAAATCCTATCAGAAAAATTACATGTTACAAAACAAAAAATATTTCCCAGGCTCTTGTAGTTCGAGAGCGTCTTGAGGATACTAATTTAGGCGTTCCGTTAAAGAAGTAGCTTTTATAACCTTTTACAAAATTCCATCTATGCTTACTAGGTTTCATTCAAATCACAAAAAATATATATAAAAAACCGGCCAAGTGCGAGTTGGACTCGCGCACAAAGGGCTCCGTACCATTATCTTTGAAAAAAGTACAATAGGAATGGTCAAGTGTGAGTTTCTTAAGTTGCACATTATTTTTATTAGATGGCGCTACTAGTATACAATTTTGCAATTAACTAATATAAATCAACAGCCTTAATAATTATTTTTTTAGTATTTGTTGTTATAGCGGCAACGGATATACAGCATCTGTGAAAATTTCAGCGTTTAAGCTATCACGGTTAATGAGATACAGCCTGGAGACAGACAGACAGACAACGAAGTCTTAGTAATAGGGTTCCGTTTTACCCTTTTGGGTACGGAACCCTAAAAAGAAGAAATCTAAACTATCTAAGGAGTCAACTAGACGATCAAAAAATTGTACAACTTCCAATATTAACGGTTAAAAATTGTTTACTTATATTGCGCAATTTAATCGTCTATGTGGCCCTAAAACTTCGCAATCCATACTCATTATGAAGTGATTAGCGCACGCAACACCGATGGGCGGTGGAAGAAACTTTACAATCGCCCGACTTTGCCTGTTAACTAAATTACTTTTATCCGGTTCCCGAGTACCGTATGTACTGTATAATATGCCTGTAATTGCTATAATTTATGGTCTGTGTCGACAACTAGTGTGGTCGTTTGTAACAATGGAAAATATTTTAGTATGTGTTTCTCTCTTTATTTCCTGCAATGAAACTTATGAGTACTTTTGTCCTTGATTCATCTATTTATTTTCTTTAAAACCCACTTTGATCAAAAGTAATCAGAATAGCTTTTAATAAGTGAAGTTTAAGACGGTCCCTAGACAGACCATATAATAATTGCGCAATATTATGATAAAATTGTAGTGCAATTAAAATTTAGTTCGCAAAAAAATATTGCGCAATCTTCAATATTAACCCTAAAGATAAGTTTAGCACAATATCATAATATTGCACAATGATACCTATTGTAAGTCTACTTGGCAATATAATCCTTACTTGATACTAGTATTAAAGTAAAAAGTTATACTGTTGAATCATAATGTAGTATGAAAATAGGAAAATTAACCTATTTGGTTTTCCTTCCCGGAATAGTTTCAGGAACTATACATACTATGCTTTTAACTCCCACTTAATTTTTCCGCCGCTTATATAACACACATAGAAATAAAATCCAAACATCCCAAATAATTCTAAAACAACAATTTTGCACTATCAAATAGCTTAACAATAAACGACTTACCACACAACCCGGGGATTAAAATAATAATTAGCATTCTCGCACACCGCAGACTAAACAGTCGGCCGACAGTTGACCGATGAAAGGCCAAATTTTTTTTAAAGAAAATCGTCAATCCAATAAATTTTTCAATCGGTCATATATCGGCAAAAATACCTGATCATTGTAATATGCATACTACTGTTCATCTTCATACTGATTTGTGAGACCAAACAAACTTCCTGCCCTTTTCCCAACTTTATTTGGGGTCAGCACAATAAGTTTTCTGCTTCCATTTCTCTCTGTCACTCGTCATACTGACATTCACTCCCTTCTTTCTCATGTCATCTTTCACGTTATCCATACATCTTTGGTCAAGCCGAATTTGGAGGTTGAACAAACTATCGGCCAACTAAAAGTCTGCAGTGTGTCTTATCGTACACGCACCAAACCACGTAAAGACGTAGAAACTTTCAAGGGTTAGCTTAATCTCTTCATAATCTGGGATTAAATGCAAACTGAATGGGTTTCGGTACAGAATAATTTCCATACATTTGTTTGGTTATGTCGTATTTAGTTGGTAAGCTGGTCGATAGTGTGGGCGTTGGGGTGTAGCGGGAGGGATGGAAATGTTAGCCATTTTGTTTTTTATTTTGTTTTAAAACCAGCTTCTGCCAGTGTCTGCGCCCTGTGGAAACTGTTTTGACGACTTCGGAAATAATTTTATACGGTTTTTTTTAAGTCTGTCTTTTAGTTTCTGGGTTGCTTGCTTGCTTAGAGCAAGCAAACTTTTCAGCTTTCTAAAATTTCTAGTATCTAGTATAAATGTTTGATGTTTTGAAGTGACATTGATAGGGTTGGAAAATTCTAAATTAAAAACTTTTTGAATTAATGTGAGACACCAGCTATGTGTTTTTGTAAGTAATGTTGAAACTCATCTTCATCCCTTGTCTTTATCCCAAATTTTATTTTTGATTGGCACAGTATATTTTCTCTATAAGACTTCTTCTTCTTATCGAGTGAGCTGCAGGTTTAATCACCTAACAAGCCCTAGTATCAGAGTTTTCTCAAATCCACCTGACGGCCTCTGACGTGGAATTATAACTACAACTGCTACTGAGTAACAATCGAGAATCGAATTCTATAAGACGTCAACCTACAAGTGTTTTTTCCAGCAATTAAAAATGTACTAAACAGTACCTGTAAACACTGTGCTTTCGTTGGCAAATTAAACTAAAGGTTACTTTATCTGGAAAAACTTTACAAAGAGATTACGAAGTGCATTTTACAAAAGCCACATCCTGTATCTGAAAAATAAAGGTAGAAGTCTCCACTTCTTATTTATTCTTCTTCGCTTGCAATATTTATATGCCTTTTGAAAAATACTTCCACGTAGATATACAAGTGCTCTAAAAATATCTGCCACTGCTCCAATGCAAGACAGTGTTGTGTATTACATTAGTAAATAAAACTTGTTTAGATTAGAATATGCCATAATTATTTTTCGTGTAAAACGAATTAACTATGAATAGATTTATTTGCACTAGAACATCCCGTAAAAATTAGCCCGGAATCTGGAAGTTGGTGATTGATACACCCGTGCATCGGAGATCACGTTAATGTCGGTCCTGCGCATGATCTCTCTCCGGTCGTGTCGGTTTGCCGTCCCATCGGGTTATGAGAGTGAGGGAATAGGGAGTGCACCTGTGTCTGCGCAAATGCTTGTGTACTATAATATATCCTGCGCAGCTGGCTGATCTCCTTACATTACAGCCGCCATTAAATGCCCATTTACACATTGCGATATCATTGCCCGTTGCTTGCCATGTTGCCAATTGCAGGAATATTTGACAGGCGACCATTTATCTATTGCACGATTTCGTTTACACAGTGTAAGTAGCATCTTGCTGCAATAAAATGGCAAGCAACGGGCAATGAAATCGCAATGTGTAAACGGGCCTTAAGATTATTATTTTTCACTATTGTGATCTATATACGCAACACTATCTCAATCGAAGCCATGCCAGATATTTTTAGAGCTCTTTATATTGCTCGGTGTGCCACGGTTTTATAGTAATTTCAGTTAAGCCGAAAGCTTGGGCGGCTTAAATATATTTACAACGAAGTTTGGGGTGCCGTCCTATAGTATAGTTGGTAGTTATTGTCAGAGTTCATGAACTGGTATATTGAGTGATGTTAAACTGAGTTCAATTTGGTGGTGACATCGAACCTTTTAGTATGATGTACGAGTACCTATGAATAGTTTTAATGTATCAGTTGCGACTTTAGACTACTAAGTAGTTTTTCATCATCATCTGCCTAGCCTTTTCCCAACTAGCTCAGAACCAGTGTTTTACATGAAGCGACTGCCTGTCTGTCCTCCACAACCCAGTTACCCGGGCAACAAGGTACATATATGTAGGTACTAGCTTCCGCCAGCAGTTTTACCCGCTTTCCCGTGGGAACTAATGCGCGCACCCGGATAAAAAGTAGTCTATAACCTTCCTCAATAAATGGGCTATCTAATACTGAAATATTTTTTCAAATCGGACCAGTAGTTCCTGAGATTAGCGCGAAACAAACTCTTCAGCTTTATAATATTTTTTGTATAGATATATATTTATTGTATTAGTATTGGTAACAGATTATCGCAAATAAGTAGATATTACATATATAAGGTACCTAAGTAGTAAGTAAGTATGTACAGACAACAGCAGGTCAACGTATACGAATCTGTAAAATTTTACCAATCAAACATTAACCTACCTCCATTGTGATAAGGTTGAAAATCGAGTGCAGAAATTTGACAGATTGTGGCAACTTGATGTGCTGTCGTCTGTACATATACCATAGGGCATCGCGTGGGAAGTGCGCGGTTGTGTCCGACACGGCACGTAATTACCTGTTACCTTCGGGAAGATTTTTTGTATTATGTAGGTAGGTTTATTTATATACCATGTATTGTTATTGGGATGTATTGGTTTTGATGAGGTTTTATATATACGAGTATATATGGGTAGTACAGACTGTTACAACAGAAAGTTACCACAATCTGTCAAATTTCGGCAATAGATTTTCAATCTTATCACAATACCGGTAGGTTAATGTTCGATTGGGAAAATTTGTCAGATTCGGGTACTGTGACCTGCTATCATCTGTACAGACGACAGTCAATCAAGTTATCACAATCTGTCAAATTTCAGCAATAGATATTCAATCTTATCACAATAGCGTTAGGTTAATGTTCGATTGGTAAAATTTTACCGATTCGGGTACCGTGACCTGCTGTCGTCTGTACCTACATAAATTGTCGAGTATCCTCTTCCCACAATATTTTACGTGATAAGGTTGATCTAAATTCGAAAGATTATGATCACTATATCACACATTTATAACTTTATATCTACAATAAACTCTAGACTCAACTGTAATCTATACTAATATTATAAAGCTAAAGCCGTTTTTTGAGAATTTGTTTGCTTGAAGACACTAATCTCAAAAACAACTTTGTTGATTTGATGAATTGTTTCAGTTTTAGATAGCTCATTTACTGAGGGAGCTTATGGGCTACTTTCTACCCAGGAGCGTAGAGTAGGTAAAATTGCTGGTAGAAGCTAGTTAACTAATAAAATACAAGTCAGTAAGCAAACGCATATATTATTTTAATTAAATATACCACACGATTTATGAGAAACGCTTAATAAAACTCATTTATCTTCTATCTAATATTATAAAGCTGAAGAGTTTGTTTGTTTGAACGCGCTAATCTCAGGAACTACTGGTCCGATTTGAAAAATTCTTTCAGTGTTAGATAGTCCATTTATGGAGGAAGGCTATAGGCTACTTTTTATCCGGGTGCGCGCAGTAGTTCCCACGGGAAAGCGGGTGAAACCGCTGGCAGAAACTAGTTTCTAATATACATTAAACGCATGCAAAACCTCTTATTGGATTACATTAACTTGTTAATAGGATTTAAATAGAATGACATTTATCTTAGCAATCTTCGCGATAATTGATACACTTGTATACTGACATTTATCGAGTCGAGAAGCACTATCGATTAAATCAGTACAGGATCGATTAGAAAGCGCGATCATAGTTTACGTTTAATCGAGATACTGTCGTGTATCGAGCTTTTAATCGATTTCAGGTGACATCGAATGGGTAATCTTCTGTGGACCATTTATGTGTGATAGTTAACACTGGATGAGGAATTTGCATAATTTGATTTGAAAAATGTATGCTTCAAGTCTAGTCTTCATATCAGTATATCTATACTAATATTATAAAGAGGAAAACTTTATTTGTTTGTTTGTTTGTTTGGTTGTAATGAATAGGCTCAAAAACTACTGGACCGATTTTAAAAATTCTTTCACCATTCGAAAGCTACATTATCCACGAGTGACATAGGCTATATTTTATCCGGGTACGGGCAGTAATTCCCACGGGATGCGAGTGAAACCGCGGGAAAACGGCTAGTATTAGTATAAAAGTATAGATAAACTTTATATCTCGCCAGAAGTTTATAAAATGGTGTTGCTATTTATTTAATTAATCCATCAGAATCAATGGTAGTCATAGCTGTCGTTAGTATCGGGGGTATGTGTATAATAACACTAAAATCTTTATGAATTATCTATCCTATCAGTTGATGAAAACAACAGGAAAATCCGTGCAGTAGTTTTGATTATTAACCTATAGCAACAGTCATAAAAACGAAGCGGAAGATTTTCATTTATAATATGGATGCATAGATAAAATCGTCTTTTTACCCATTAAGAAAAGATGATGGAATGAATGTTTGCTTGAACTTGAACCTTCAAGGATTTACCTATAGTAGATAAGGTAATTCAAGAATCATTGAAAATAATTTATGGTGGTGCAATCCTTGAAATACCATCTCGTAAGTGTACAATTATGAAAGCATAAAACCATACAATTTTATATCATACTAGCCGTTTTCACGCGGTTTCACTCGCATCCCGTGGGAATTACTGCCCGTACCCGGATAAAATATAGCCTATGTCACTCGTGGATAATGTAGCTTTCGAATGGTGAAAGAATTTTTTTAATCGGTCCAGTAGTTTTTGAGCCTATTCATTACAACCAAACAAACAAACAAAGTTTTCCCCTTTATAATATTAGTATAGAGTATAGATATAGACATAAAACCATACATCTTTAAATCATATAATCTTGTCAAGTTAGATTGCAAGTTAACTGCAACTTACTATAGTTAGCTGGTTTCTATCAGTTAAACTTTAGCATCCAACTTCAGACACCGTTAACTCAAGAATTTTCTATTAAAATTTAATAATACTTGTGCTTCTGTTTCTTACAGATAATATTATTGAAAGTTGCTACGAAATAAATGTAGTACTTAATGTAGTTTGTTATTTTCTTTACTAAATCTGTTAGCTTGATCTAGAACGATATTTTTCTTCGTTTTGTAACTATTTAAATATTATATAGTATTTTTCAGTTTTAGGGCGTCAGGTCTAGACGTAGGGTTCATATTTTCCGCACTAAAACTATTTGTCGAACTTAAGTAAGTATCTACAGTAATTTTATGAAGCTGAAGATTTTGTTTGTTTCATTGAATCGCAAGAACTACTGCGACAAATCTGAAAAATATTTTCAAGTGAGAACTAATTCCCAAGGGACGCGTGTAAATATATAAAGAGAGTAATAATGAGACGGCAAAAAAAACCTAGTGCTCTTTTTTATCTCCCTATACTCGGAATATCACCTTAGGTACGAAATTGCTTTGCTAAAACCTGTTACTAAAAAGCAATTTCTAAATATAGCCCATGCATTCTTTCTCCTACTTGAAAATCATAATACAAAATACCTGTCTACGTACCTACTATACGATCAACTCCTAAACATGTAAAAAAAACAAAGCAGTCCAACGGTTGACGTCAACGATCTTTATGGACTCAAAATCCATTTCTCGCAAAAACGCATGCAAATAAACATGGAGGCTTCAAAAAAACATGAACAATATCTACTTATAGGTATGTTACTGACCATCTGTCGTTCGACTGGTCCAAGAATTCTCTCAGTCTGGCCATCGGCGAGTTTTTACACCTGTCACAGCGTGGACCAGTTACAACGGATGTATAGAGCATTCACCCAGAGAGATCGAGAGAGAAATATAAGCGTGCCGCTCGAGTAGGATAACATATCGAGATTTTGTATCGATAAACAGGGATGGAAACACAGTCGCGTGGCGCGAGAACGAGACACAAACCTAACCCTGCCTTGCTTGTTTTATTTAATAATCCAGTTATAATAAGAAAGGCTGTAAGGCTTCCGAAGGTGCAACGATTTTAAAGGGTTACTTGCAACTTTGTGTTGGTATATCTTTAGCGGGATTTATAACCCATTGTGTTACATTTTAGGTGTTGTAAACGGTAGCTAGTAATCTTTTGTGTTAAGGTATTGACACTAATGTGTTGGGTTTGAATGAATGGGATGATTGGATGGGTTTTTTGAAGATCGCGTTTTTAACCGACTTCCAAAAAAAGGAGGAGGTTCTCAATTCGGATGTTTGTATTTTGATTGCTCAATTATGCTGAGTGGTCACTGTTTTAGGAGACATGTTTAATTGGTGGGTCCCGGCTGTCATTTGATTATATTTGGCAGTCGTTGCGAGCAGTCAGAAGCTAGAAATCTGACAATAAGTCTTATCCAATGGTTATATTGTTTCCCGGAATCCGAGTTCTACGTTTAACACTTTTAAACATAGACACTACGTAAAACATTGATACGCTGCTTCCAGAAGACTGGAATACCGACGGAACAGCAACATGGATGGAAAAGGCTAGGTAGATGAACCGACCTAAAAAAGAGGTTACTTATAACCAGCATCGCGTTTCGGGAAATCGATAAATTGACATAACATGATTAAAATTCTAAGTAAAGCCGATTTTGCTTTTGAAAATATTCCGAGTTACGTTACGAGTAACAAATCCGATCAAAGTTCAAGAGCTCAAGCCTTACAAACAAATTCTGAGTAATGATTTAAGACTTATGAACGCCACTTATGGAGGAATTATTGGAAGAAAAAAGAAGGTATATTTGCAATGTCATGTAAAAATTTGAGAAAGCAACTTGTTGTAAATTGAAACTGCCTCGTTGGTCTAGTGGTCGCATAGCGTGACTGCCGATCACAGGTCTCGGGTTCGATTCCCGGGTCAGGCCGAAATCGCTTTGTGGGTTTTAGAAACTTTCACAAAGCAGCCTGGAGTTTGGAAGTTGGCNCCACGGGTCTCGGGTTCGATTCCCGGGTCAGGCCGAAATCGCTTTGTGGGTTTTAGAAACTTTCACAAAGCAGCCTGGAGTTTGGAAGTTGGCGGTGTTACACCCCCGTGCCTGGGAGGGCACGTAAAGCCGGCGTCCTCGAATGCTACTCAGTAGCAGACGTATATAAATCCACGTCAGAGGCTGTCAGGCGGATTTGAGAAAACTCTGACACTAGGGCTTGTTAGGTGATTAAACCTGCAGCTCACTCGATAAGAAGAAAAAGTTGTAAATTGAAATATTTTGGCGCTCAGAATGCATCCATACTTCAACTTAGCTTAAGTTAAAAATAAATATTTAGGTAATAGTTCATGGGATTTAGCCTGGTTCTTTTGACCGACGCCGACGGGTGGATAGACGAACTGACAGATAAACAGTCTTGATAATAAGGTTATGTTTCACCCTTTAGATACGAGGTCATAAAAATTACCAAAGGCCTCTTACGGCCGATTTCTATAATCTATCTATTCATAGTTTTGCAATCCGAGATTTACCATACTTCATATGGAGTTAATGTCTAAATTCAATCTCTTATCGTAAATCACTCGACAGATAGGTTATAGAAATACCCAACCGCTCAAACACCACATAAGTCCCAAAAAGTACTACGAATTTACAACCAATCTATCACTAAGTGCTACCTATTCCAGTCTCTGTAAAACAGGACTAGAATAACAGGGAATAACAAATGGGCATTACAGACAAAAATACTCTGGATGCAGGCTGAGTTATAGCCAAACAGTCTGGCTGAAAATACCTGCCTTAATAATACGGATAGCTAAGTTGGAAGCTTGCTTTTTTTGTGTGCTTGCTCTCCCTTATTTCATGTTTTCGGGGGAAAATAATTCTTGGAGTTAATTTTCGGAATTTAAGCCACCTATATACGGTAATATAATCTATACTAATATTATAAAGCTGAAGAGTTTGTTTGTTTGTTTGAACACGCTAATCTCAGGAACTACTGGTCCTATTTGAAAAATTCTTTCAGTGTTAGATAGCCCATTTATCGAGGAAGGTTATAAGCTACTTTTTATCCGGGTGCGCGCAGTAGTTCCCACGGAAAAGCGGGTGAAACCGCTGGCGGAAGCTAGTGTAGTTTATAATTGGCGTAGTTCGTATGGTTCTTGGTATAACATTTGATCGTAATAAGGAGCTGCAGATATTAAGTTATGTAGGTACTCGTTTTGCCCTTATCCGATTTATTTTTTATATTTGGTCGGCAGCAAGTCTTTTTCTTACATGATTTTCTGTCTGCCGACATCCTACAAGTAAATCTGCGGTATTTTTTGTTTTTATATTACTTAGTTTAGTTTCTACATCACAATGCTATTTATAAAAATCATTGGTATTTTTCAAATTTTAAGTAAATTTTCACTTGATCGGAATTTTCGTCTCATTTTTAAAAATATTTTCCAAAAATTCTACACAAATACTTTAACAAACTTACAGCTATAGAATCCAGACTGAATTCTAGCCAGGCGGTGAGTCTGCCTGAAAATAACTGTCTTAATAAACACAGGAATAGCACAAGTTAGGTGAACGATCTCGTTCTATATTTGTTTTATATTTATTTTGTAGCGGTCGACTGATATACAAGCTTTATTTGTCTCTTGAGTATGTGTTTTGTTTTGAAGGCAAAGTTTTAGAACGCATATGGCAGCTTGTATTCTACGTAAGTTTAGCAAAAGGTAAAGCAATATGAGTTCAACTTTCGTCTAATTTTTTTTCTGGAT
Organism: Heliothis virescens; assembly: GCA_002382865.2. NCBI lineage: Eukaryota > Metazoa > Arthropoda > Insecta > Lepidoptera > Noctuidae > Heliothis > Heliothis virescens. The sequence continues at coordinate 4,439,414 of NWSH02000571.1, forward strand.
TATTTATAGGAGAAAGCCTGAAAAAGTCATGGTGGCCTAGTAGGTAAAGCACCAATCTCTCAAGTATGAATGTGTGGGTGTGATTTCAGGTCAGGCCAAACATCTTGAGGAAACCTGGACTATGAAACCTGAAATCACCAACCCACATTGAGCAAGCGTGGTGGTTAACGCTCAATCCTTCTCGGTGTGAGAAGAGGCCTGTGCCCAGCAGTGAGACGATAAAAAGGCTGATGATGAAACTTAAGATTAAGTATGCCAGAATTTGCATGGAACACTATCTTACAAACTTTACCTATTTACGATAAGTAATTAAGAAAATTGAGTACATAATTACACCTTAAAAGATATTCGGCAATACTTTACCTGCCTTCCCTATAATGTATGTGGCGTGAAGATCTATGCACGAACTCTAATTACACAAGCAATTAACCATAGTTTGTAGCTCAGCCTTAACCAAAATATAAAATAGTAAACTTAGGTGAGGTGCACATCAGATAACTGTGTATCAAGTCCGCTATATTAGCTTAACGGTCATTTTCATAGGTTCCAGTTAAAGTTATTGATAGCTATCTGACAGATAATACCATAGAAATGTCTGAAGGATAAAATTTGACACATTAAGATAAGGGTTCCACGATCAGTCTGGCGTCAATATCGTGTAACTGGTTGATTGACGGACTCAGATAGTCCAGAATGTACCGAGTTTTTCGTTCTTTACTATGGCATCATTCGGAGCCGGGCCAGACTGGTGGAATGAATTGACGCCATACTGATCGTGTAACCCTTGCCTAAAAGTTTCCAATGTCAAATTCATTGACATTCATTAAGTAATAATATTACCTACAAAGAAAATTACTTGTCGCGAGGTATGTACAGACAACAGCACATCAAGTTACCACAATCTGTCAAATTTCTGCAATCGATTTTCAACCTTATCGCAATGGGGGTAGGTTAATGTTTGATTGGTAAAATTTGACAGATTCGTATACGTTGACCTGCTGTTGTCTGTACAATCAGAAAAAAATGTGTTTGTAGGATTTTTATACAAAAGAATATATATCGTTTAATGTCAATCAATAGTTTGAATTACTCTCATAAGAAAAACCGGCCAAGTGCGAGTCGGACTCGCGCACGAAGGGTTCCGTTCCATTATCTATGAAAAATAAACGTACCTACTACCTACAATTAGCCAAAACACGAACATTTCTCGACAACAAAAAATAACTTTGTTTTTCATACAAATATATGAATAACAAAGTTATGCTTTGCGGTTACTGAAAAAGTGCTATATCTCAAAAACTACTGACTGTATTTCGTTCAAACCAATTTTGGTTGATAGTTTTTATTAAGATCTATAACATATATTTTTTTTAGATTTTTCACTTTGATAGTTTAGAAATTACAGGGGGGGGGACACACATTTTAGCACTTTGAAAGTGTCTTACTCTGAAATGATTGACTTTGAGAAAAAATGGTTTTAGAAACCTCAATCTCATTTTTAAAGACCTATCTATAGACACCTCACAAGTACAGGTTAGATGAAAAAATTTTTTTTTAGTTTCAGTTCCATGTATGGGGAGCCCCCCTCTAATATTATTATTTTTTTATTTTTGCATAAGAATCGTAAAGCGGTTAATGGAATACATCTACCTACCGAGTTTGAATTGTGTAGTCTTAATAGTTTCGGAATAAAGTGGCTGTGACATACGGACGGACGGACAGACAGACAGACAGACAGACAGACAGACAGACAGACAGACAGACATGACGAATCTATAAGGGTTCCGTTTTTTGCCATTCGGCTACGGAACCCTAATAAAAAAGATGCATATTAAAAGCTTTTTTTTCCCATAGACAGATAACTTTTGCATATAAACCTTATCCTATTGTCTGTCCAAGCTTTTAGTCTTAAGACTTCAGAATCCGTACAAAATGATAAACAACATATTAATTACTTGAAAGTACATTAAAAGGGGATTAATTAGAATTAAATCAACTTGATGTATGTACTTCGCAACTTCGGGTACTTGTAGTAGGATAGTTTATTGTCAGACTCGTTTTTATTTGTGGGACCGGCAGATAGTTTGGTAAAGTTGTATACTTGTAGTTAGAGATTCAAATATTGAACTTCAAGTACCTACATACTATTATTTTAGTTTTTTTAAGTCAGAAATAAATTAGTTTGACTTTTATTAATATGTTTATAGTATTTACAATAAAACATGTCCACTTATTTGCAAGATTATAAAATATATTTAAAAGAGATATTTACAAATTAAATCTAAAATTTTACTATTAAAATGAATCAAAAAACTCCTCCCCATCGCTATCGACTGGGAGCGTGCCCAAAAGGCTGGCAGCATTGCCTCACTGGATGGCAATGTTGATCCGTTGTCCCAGGTAATAGCCAGCCTTTTGGTCACGGGAAGCGTCAACTGGCCGCTTAGATAATTCTTTAAATAAAGAATGGGCATTCGGACCCCATGACCCGAGGGTTTCAACCCCAAAGGGTTCGAAAATATTTTACTTATATACAGGTTTTATTTTCTTTTATTTATGATAAATTACAACAGTTTGATTAAGGGGCGATTTTTCCATCGCCAAAAAAACTTTTATCAACAAGTTTTGTGTATCTATTTATCAGATAGGAGTTATTATAGTTAAGACATTTTTTGACAACCATTTAACACAGCGAAACCTACGATGCTTAAACTAATACTTATTATCAAGAGGAAAAATCTTAGTAACATTCAGCACAAAAATACATAGTAAAAAACCTATACAATACAAACTTAAAACAACATCTAAATCGGTGCAGTAATTCCTGAGATCGACAACACAAACTCATGAACATAATCTCTTTGTATCAGATTAACGGGAAAAAGTCAATAAAAGTTTATAGGCATTCGATAGCCATAGAGATTGTACGATGGCGATAGCAATATCTGAGACGTTAAAACAAATGGTATTATGGAACTGCTGATAATGTTACGGGGTTCTGTAGGTATTTTTAAAAACGTGGCGCCAAACCAATCAAAATGTGGTATTCCATATGAAAAAAACTCAATTTTTGCTCACCCTACTATTCCAGATGATATTTATCATATCATTATAAACTTAAAAAATACAAACAGCACCGGGTATGACGGCATATCAACAAAAATTTTGAAACACGTTGCTCCTAAACTAGCCCATATTTTAAGTCACATAATTAACTTAAGCATCACGACCGGTATTTTTCCCGAAAAACTTAAACTAACACTAATAAAACCTTTATTTAAGAAAAATGATAGGAATGACATGAGCTGCTATCGTCCCATAGCGCTTGTGCCTGTCATTTCAAAAATTTTTGAGAAGGTCATTTATGATAGAATATATAACTACTTTGAAAACAATAATTTATTTTGTGATGAACAGGTTGGTTTTCGTAAAAAGAAAACAATAGACATGGCTATATACAAATTTCTAAATATTGTACTAACTAATATGGATAATAATAAGCAAGCGTGTGCATTATTCATGGATCTCACAAAAGCGTTCGACTATGTGGATCATAAGATACTGCTACAAAAATTATACGCATATGGTGTGAGAGGGAACATGTACGACTTGATAAAATGTTATTTAAGTAATAGAAGTCAAATAACTCAGATAAATAGAATATGCCCCATTGCTAAGAAAGTACTAAATCACTCCTCGTCATGCAGAATAGTTAGATCCGGCGTTCCACAAGGCAGCGTACTTGGTCCTCTTCTGTTTATCATATACGTTAATGACCTTCCTAAAGCTACAAGATATAATACTGTTCAGTTTGCTGATGATAGCACAATACTTTTTACAGGAAAAAA
>NWSH02000571.1:4446044-4481913 GCA_002382865.2 Heliothis virescens
AAAAAACAAATCTGATATGGAAGCAGAAATTAACATTACTTTACAGAATATTATTAGCTGGCTCAAATCAAATAATTTACAAATTAATTTAAGTAAAACTAATTTAATGACATTTAGAAGTAGATTAAATAAAATATCAGGTATGAACATAAATCATCAAAATCACAAGGTTCAAGAGGTAGATGTTGCAAAATTCTTAGGCCTGAACATTGACAATACTCTAAATTTTAAACAGCATCTTGAATCACTTTGCACTAAAATGAACACCTACTCATATGCACTGTTTATGCTCAGGCGGACGGTCAGCACCTCAACACTTCTTACCGCATATCATGGTTATGTGGCATCTCTTTTAAGGTATTGTGTTATTTTTTGGGGTAATTCTACAGATAACGAAAATGTATTTAAAGCCCAAAAAAAGTGTATTCGAGCTATTGCCAACATTAAGCAGACGGATAGTTGCAAGCCTTTTTTTATAAAATTTAAAATTCTAACGCTACCATGTATATATTTACTTGAAGTTATCCTATTCGTTAGAAAAAACATGCACTATTTCAGTAAATTAAATAGTAAAAGATACAATTTAAATATATGTATGCCAAAGAATAAAACTGCGCTCCTCAATAAAAGTATTTTTTGCATGGCACCACGCATATACAACCATCTACCCAAATCTCTACTTGAAACCTCAGGAATAAACATATTTAAGAAGAAAATTAAAGCATTGTTATTGTCAAAAGCATACTACACTGTAAGTGAATTTTTAGAAGATAAACTGTAACTGTATACTCATATAACTGTATAATCACATAATGCAGGAATTTCATTTATAGTGACATGGTGCCTTTATTGGTAATATGTTTAGTTTTGTTTCTTTTTTATATTTTTTGTATAATTTAAGTTTTGCAAGCCACATGGCAGGATATGGTAAATGCACATTTTTTTACTTAACTAGCATAAGATCTTCATGTACCCATATTCGCAAAAATAAAGGAATTTGAATTTGAATTTGAATTTGAATTTTATACAGATTAAAATTATTCTGCAATTTAGTTATTTTGTTTCCGATATATTGCAATTAGGCGTGAAGAAATATAAATAAATACCTGTTAAATATTACTAGCATTGTTAAAAAAATAAGTATCGATTTATGTAGAATTCATTGTTATTATAAAACGATTTGAAACGGTTGAAAGAAAATACTTTTGTGTTACACGGTTACGGTTGCATTGTTGCAAATTTTATTACATTACATTATATATAAATTAAATTAAAAAGATTGCTCCTAAGTTTCATCACACTTGGATTCATGTTTTGTGAGCTGTGATTAATTTCTGTATTATTTTTAAAATCTCTGCTTTATTTTCAACACGAACTTGATATTCAAATAAAAGTCAAGCAACGCCGCTGGCTAAATCAGTATTATAATATAACTAGCTTCTGCCAGCGGTTTTACCCTCGTCCCGTGGGAACTACTCGGCGCACCCGGATAAAAAGAAGCCTATAGCCTTCCTCAATAAATGGGCTATCTAACAATGATTTTTTTTTTAAATCGGACCAGTAGTTCCTGAGATTAGCGCGTTCAAACAAACAAACTCTTCAGCTTTATAATATTAGAAATATAATGTATCGTGAACCAGTTCCAAGAGAATATAATTTATAATAAATAACATCAGAATACTAGGTCGCTCTAATAAGTTAGAGACAGCTAATTTGCTTGATAAATAATAGGTTACGGCCGGGAGCTAAACCATTTAATTTTATGTACTGTTATATTATATTCCATTTGTGGTATAACAAGGTCAAGATTTAATTTAAAGTTTAGGTCTTTGATAAATAATCTTAACTTAATATTATAAATGCGTAGGTAATGTTTTCTGTCTGTCTATCGGCCTTCCGCGCTTAAACTACTGAACGGATTAAAATAAAACTTTAGGTCATTATCATTTTAGCCTACCGAATCAAGGACTTTCTACGTCATTTTTCTGTGACAAAAATATTAATCCAGGAACGTAGTCGCTATGGTAATTCATAAAGGTAATCATTTTTTTAATTTATTATAAATTATAATTATTTTTTGCCTAAAAAAATTGTCATATATCATATTATTATTATATTTTATTATTAAATAATATAAAAATAGAACATAATATGATATTATAAATTATTAATTTTATGTAAAAATTTAATGAATACCTAGAAAACCAAGAAAAAACGTAACTTTTAACCACAATTATAAATAATAATTATTTTATCCCACTCTACTCAAACCACATTTACCTAACAACTGTCTTTACGGAACTCTAAAAAAAAGGGTCACATAGAATGTGTTATGCTCTCAAAACGATGGGAAAAATGCTGGGAACACCTTTGTTACGACGATGAATAAAACAATAGCATCGCGAGAAAACCCGCGGCAAGGAAGTTGTACATCGCTAGTAGTTCACCAAGGTCATACTATGTTATGATCTAGTTAGTTTACGAATTAATTTATGCAATCACAGTATGCAAGACTAGCAGTCAGTTTTACAGTTTTAGATAGCAATCTCACAGTTAGTGCCAGAGATGTTTTTAATTTTGATTGCTTTTCTTTGGCATGATCTGGCAGATAGCAGTCTAGAACTTTATCTGGAACCTGTGAAAGTAGCCGTAGCTTTTGTTCCTGGTTTCGCCCGTGTACTGTGGGAATTTCTTCATGCATTTGGATAAATGCTGATAGCCTTCCTTGATGAAAACATTGAAAAATAATTAAAATCATACCAGTAGTTCCAAGGCGTTTTACCAAACATACAAAACAAACTCATAAACTTATTTATACCATTGGTTTCACCCACTTCCCGAGAAAACTACTCTACGAAACGAGTTAAAAAGTAGCCTATATCCCTTCTTCGTCGTGACTATTTGCGTAGCAAAGGTCATTGGGCGAATTGGACCCGCTTTGCGAAAAGTGGCGGACATGAATGAAAATGGTTTTAATTTAAAGGGAATAATAAGACCTTTCATTATATATAAATATTGCATTCAAATTCCATGGAGAAGAATGTACAGGATCGTTTAAAAATATATAATAATTAAATGATTTCAGATGATTGTATAGGTCACAACGCTAGTTTGCATTGCTAAGCGACTTCTCAAAAGAAGGAAGATCTTAATTTTGATATCCAGGATCTGATGATGAACTGGAAACCCTGAGAAATCGAGGGCAACTCTAGAAAATTGTGGGCGCACATGGAGTAAAAACTTGACATGTCACACGATGGCAGTCAAACCTTTATCTGTGCAAAGATCTCGCCAATACGAATTAAATAAGCCCAAACACGTAGTAATTGCTACATACCTATGAGGAGTTCTCTTGACTTTCTGTCGTCTCCATCATCAGGTAAGGTCCAAACTTCTCGGTCATGTAGTCACTCGATATACCGACGAATATCAAGTTTTTACTTGGTGCATGCCTGCAATTTTCTAGAGTTGCCCTCGACTTCTCACAGTTTCCATCATCAGATCCTGGCCGGATGATAATGAGGCTAATCGGTGTGTATTCTCTTACATAATAAAGAGGGAATTTTTCAAATCGGCCCTATTCTGACAGTGGTAATCCTCATTGATATAGGGATTATAACTGGTGTTTACACTTGATTTTCTCGAGATTCCCGTGCCTCACATTGATGCGACTTATGCCATAGTAAATCAGAGCCTTAGCTCATTATATCGTGCTATATTTTGTTTGAGTCCGCCGTGGGTATAGTTTCCATACAAAGGTGCCCAGTGACCTTTCATTTGAATCGGTTCAGTAATTATAGCGTGAAAGCGTGATAAACACACGCTTACTTCCGTATTATGGGTCCCGAAATTCTCAGTACACGAACCAAAGTAGCCTTTAAATTCAACTACATACATATCCAGTCACCGTCGCTTGTGAACACGAAATCCCTGAATGAAACCAAACATTTGTACAGCCTACAGATATTTGTCAGTCTGTTTGTTTGTCCACGTGATATGTATGGGGAATAGCTACGTGTGCGGTACATATGTAGTTATTATAGTGAAGTGACCATTTATAGGGTGGATGTAATAAAACGTAGATTATTGTTAAGGAAAAAAAGGGTCAAGAAATAAGGTAATTTTAAGAATTTAGTTTATAGTATGTAGGTAAATATTCTAAAACGTAGATAGTAAGTTTGTTTATACATAATATATAACACAATATAAGTATGTATAGGAATAAAACCAGGAAAAAAAACTTTTTCTTACATCAAGTTTATTAAAAAACGGAAAACGAGTTTTAACGATTTTACCAGTTGCCTAAAAATGCAATCAATAATTATTCTTTCTCTGTTTTTTATGCAATAGACAAGTTGTTTCATTGATAACATATTAACGGAAAAAATCTCAGTCTTGAAAGTAAAAAAAAATCTGTTTGAATGAATATTTAAAAAAAAGCTTACTAGCAAAACTGAATTAAAAAAAATGTGTTTTTATAAAGGAATTTTACAAGTAGTTATAGTCTTGATAGCCGATAAACTTATCTCTCATTTACGATAGTTGTAAACACTCTACAAAAAAGTTAGACACGACAGAATATTGATACTGCGGAAATCAATATTCTGTCTATCTCTGGATTTGCTCTGATTTTGACATTAGCCCCATACAAGTAATGTCAAATTCCTCTCTCTGGTAAGCAAATCCAGAGTTAGATAGGTTATTGGGAACGGCCGTTAGAGAATTCTCCATACAAAATGTTCTTAAACACATGACGATCGCCTGTTTAACTTTTTTGCAGTAAGACCCAAAGTTTCTGTCGTATACTAGTATATAAAACTAGATAGGTATACTTAATGGTTAATGGGTGTAAAAGCAGTACAATTTGTGTCAAAGCACTACTTTGGGAACATGTTTGGCAGCCATTCAGAGGGTTAAAAGTCGATAACATCGCACTATGCATTGACGGGTTGCCAATCTGTAGATCATTTTTGTAATTTATTGGTTATTATTTTTGTATGCGTAATATTGCGATAATTAATTAACAATTCTTGTGTTTCAGATTATATGTGTTTAAGTTGAAAAAAGTTTCGAGAAAACTCCAGTACTTTATATTTTTTACACTGAAATATTTTTCAATGTCTAACAATAACAAAAAAAAAATATTTTTTGTGTTTTTAATTTCTACATAAAAATCAGTTTAAAATTTTGTTTAAATTTAAATTGTTACGCACATCTCTATTAAAATTCCCAACGTATGAATCACAAAAACATATGTTAAAACAATGCCAGACTAAAAACATCCCAACGATAACCAATTACAAGTAACATGTTTATAATAATCAAAAGGTACAGCCACTGTGGACTGCAGCCATTGTTCGGACCCACAGTGCGGTGTCAACTTGGCGCCTACACGGACGTCTGTCATTTTGACGGCTCGCGCCCAAAGAGTTTCGCGCGTTTTCAATACAACCTTTTTGCTCCCAATAAAAAAAAATAACTTGTTGACGTACAGACTTTTAGCGGGAAAAGTTTAAATTAAAATGAGAATTCGGCGAACAATGTAAAATTGTTTTTAATTAAATACTTTTTGACAGTTCTGTGTTGTCGTGTTTACCTACGGATGTTTTAAATAGACAGTTTGTTTTCTTTTTTCTGTTTTTTTTTCAAATTGTTTTTGTTTTTTTTTGTGCTGTTTTGTGAACTTTGTTGACAGTGTGTGACTTTGTGACTTTTCGAATTGGATTTTAATAAATAAAATATCTCGAGAATATTTTGATGGATGAAAGGTAAGATTAAGTTAATTATTATATTGTTGAATTTTTTTTTTGAAAGTTGTAACAGTATATAAAATGTAAATAAGGTTCTATTATTGTGTACACGCGTAGTATTTTTGATTTTGTTGCGATATTAATTAAAACATTATTTTGATGTGTCAAAACAGATATTGTTTTTAATAATTATTGTAGTACCTATTTAATCTCAACGTCCTTCACCATAATAATTAAAAAAAAAACTCCTAAAAATTAAACGTATTCCTAGCAAACATAATAATTTTGAACTTCTTTTCTTTCCATTAAAAGACCCGTAAGTAATCTAATCTAAAAAACACTTCATTCCAAAATCTCAGAGAAGACAATCAAAATTTTTATCAATGGACTCCAAAATTGGATTACAGCGTATCTGCCCTCAGCCTAAAACAAACCGCACGAAGGTTTCAATAAAAAAGACATTATAAAGTAGTCGGTGTCCAAAAAACATAAGACATCTCGAGAATCGAGATGAGTCTTAATACAACACGATATACACACATCAAAAACAAAAAACACCTTCAACTTTCGACCTTAACACCTCACACTAAGAGTTATAAATCATTTGAAGGCCGGCAAAGATTACTTTGTATACTTTTTTTAATAAACAGGTTTGATACTTACTCGTTAGGGATCGTAATTAGGGCAGGTGTTCAATGGCGGTGGATTTTTTGTTATATTTTCGTTTGATTTTGTCTTATTTTTGTAGAGATGTTGCTTTGAGAGGCTGTTTTGAGGGAACTTTTAATTTTTGGAGTTTTGGCTACCTGTTATTTGGCTATGCATTTTATACGCGTGTGTATACATATGTAGCTTTAGAATGTACGCAAATNGAATAATAGTAATAACAATACCCTTATTGATATCTTTCACCTTTCTTTTCCTAAATTTAAAAAATATATACACGATTGTTTGGTTTCTGCTCCGGATAGTTAAGAAGAATTTTTTGGTTTTTAAAAATGTTTTATTTTGATATTAACTCACATATTGATATTGTTTACTTTTAGTCGTATTCATACCCGTTTAAACATTGTTCTAGGCGTAAATGCATAGTTTTAGTGTGGAAACTGTTTTGGATCATGTATGACTTATGTTTGTAATTCTTTTATGTTTCTAAGATATCTGTTTGTTTCCCAAATAAAATAAAATAAAAAATATGGGACAATGCTATTGACTTACACAATGTAAGTACTAATTGGAAGAAGGAATTAGGATTGCTCCGGAAGAAGGTGTTGTGTATAAACATGGATGAATAAAGAGGAAGGTGATGACCAAAGAAACAATGGATGGACTTTATAAAGGACAATATGGTTAATGGATGTTCCTTGTCAGATGATTTCTGAAAGAGAAGTATGGAAGAAGACATGCTGCGTTGACTCCAGATAAGAAATTGGTATAAAGGCAGGGGAATGATGGGAAATGATGATGATATTTATGACTATTTACAAAAAACACCATCTTATGTTTCTAGTCATGAGTAGATTACAAGTTTTTTTAAATAATATTATGTTTTCAAAAAATATTGCTAACAGTTTTAGATAGGTATGAGGTAAAAACTAGGTATAACAATTTATCTTCGCTAAAAATATGTCATTTTACAGGACACATGTATATTATTTTGACTAAGAGTAATAGTAAATTTGGGCACGTGTGACGTTTACCAAGACAGATAGGCGCGTGGGGGATTACTGAAAACACTTTGCAACTTACTAATTTCAGCATGCGGAGTCACCTGTTTTTGGTTCTTTGATAATATAGAGCTTAACGATAATAAGTATACCTTGCTTCTAGAGCTTGTGTAATAGACTGTAAAATTTAGGGTAACACAGGCATATTCTAAAAAACTGAGAGATTTATACATTGTATAGGTACATTAGTAGTAAATCAATCACCGAGCATAATTGTGACGACATTTATTCATTTCTAAGCTAATGAAATAAAGCTTTTTATTTTATTTATTTATTATTTAAATTACCTAATGACATAGACATAGGCCAAATACAATTTCTAGACTTAAGTATAGATTAGTATACGAAAGATGCGCAGAGTCAAATAGGTCACTTCAGACATGCATCAATTTAATTCAATGCCACAGTTTGTAAAATCAATCAAAAATCGCTTTATTTAAAGCTGCACAGTTAAGAATAGTTTAAGTTATACCAAGAAATGTAAATATGTGTATACTATGCAATAGTTTAATAAAATAACAATTGAACCAACAACATATTAAACTAAAAGATAAACTAAAAAAAACATATCAACATCACATCGCAAATGCCTTTTTTCACACACATGGCATGAGCAATAATCATGTCTACTCGGAACGAAGTAATAATTACAGGACTTTTTACAAACAACCTTTTCTAAGATATTATTTTGATGAATACAATTCTTCACCATGGAGTTTCTTGCCCGTTCGTCTCCAAAGCTACTTTTGGAATCGGCAACTAAATTAATTATTAATTAACTAGATAATAAGCCTATGTTTTGTAGACATTCATAAGTGTAAAGGCCTAAGTGAAATGAATTATTTGACTTTGATTCTCCTTAAAAGTATTTTACTGAAGGAGGCTAATAGTGTCGTCATGGCAGACAAAATTTATACTTAATATTAAAAAGATAAAGACTGTTTTTGATTGAACGCACTTATCTCTGGAAATGTTGGACCTATTTGTAAAATTCTTTCAGTATTTCTTAATGTATTATTTCTTATTTCAAAAAGGCATTTACAGGCTTTTATGAAACGTCACACTAGTTGCACGGTTCCAAAAGGTTGGTCTCATGGAGAAGAACTGGCATGAAACTCCATGGAGTAATTTTTTATCGAACCCCCATATAATTGCTCCAAAATCCAGCCACATAACCTTCGAACTACAAGCCCTCGTAGTATGTGAAATTGCTTATTATTCTGCGCGTGTCGGAATACTGGCTAGAGAAAATGTTTGAGTCTAGACTTAAAATTCTGTTAGACAGGGCAAAGAGGCAATCTGTGGCACTTTTAAAACTTGTATCGTAGATATAGTAAATGTATCCTGAATATTTTTGTATGACAAATAGATAGGTACTATGTGACTTTCGAAAGAGTAACCACGGGCCTAACATAAATGGGTTTTAGCACAGCTTTAGTCAGTAAAAGTCTAACAGTCAGTAACAGGGTTATCTGATGATTTCCGACCTCAAAATAGTAAATTATGTAAAACTTCTGATATTATCATAAAAATACATATAATTTAAAATATTACACTCTACCAACATTCGCACGTATCGTAGGCTTAATTTAAAAAGAACACCAATGAATACAATAAACTTGTACCTACAATAAATTTTATTATATGAGAATATAATACAAATGTACCTACATAAAAAGTTTTACATCCATCATTCGTGACATCCATCATAAGAGATCATCCCATTTAGCTGTCATTTGTTTCAGTTTAACTTTAACAACTCGTTAAGATAAGCGATATCTTTGTGTCTGCTTTAATTTATGCTCAAAATAGATGTGCGACATGCACTTTTTTATTCTTTATAGCTTTTTCACGCCTGCTCCCAAGGTTAATGAATAAACCGAAATAAACGTTATCATATCTCCTTCTAAGTGAAAGTTAATTACTTACATATAATTATGACGTCCTTGCCGATTGTCTTCCATGGCGGCCGTTCTCGTATAAGGAGATCAGTCAGTACATATTACCGTGCACTTGCATTTCCGCTAACACAGGTGCACTCCCTATTCCTTCACTCTCTCGACACGACCGGAGAGAGATCAGGTGCAGGACTGACATTAACGTGCTCTCCGATACACGGGTGTATCAATCCGGCTGCCTGACTCCGGGCTGCTTTGTGAAAGTTTCTGAACCCAAGGTTCCGTACCCAAAGGGTAAAACGGAACCCTTTTACTAAGACTTCGTTGTCTGTCTGTCTGTCTGTCTCCAGGCTGTATCTCATTAACCGTGATAGCTAGAATGCTGAAATTTTCACAAATGATGTATATCCGTTGCCGCTATAACAACAAATACTAAAAATTTTAAAAAATAAATTATTAAGGCTGTTGATTTATATTAATTAATTGCAAAATTGTATACTAGTAGCGCCATCTATTAGAAATAATGTGCAACTTAACTAACTCACACTTGACCATTCCTATTGTACTTTTTTCATAGATAATGGTACGGAACCCTTCGTGCCACCGTTGGTGAGCCACCATTTTATATAGACCTCTCAAAACCACCAAAGGGAAAACAAAAATAACATAATCTTCCAACTAAGACAGACCAAGTAACAATGGTCGATCACAATACTATTATCGCTACAACTACTTCTAAATACAACTTTGTTGCGTAGGTGTACTTTATTGAAAACGTTTATATGTCACACGTTGTAATCTCTACTTTATCTCTTACCCATAAAGTTGAAATTACGTTACTACCCATCCAGGTACAAAGTTATTAAGAAACTACCTTATTATCTTGGTAACGGTCGATTTTGAACTTTGCTTGTGCTAAGGATGTCTTATTTACGATAAAAATGGATATAAAAATCATTTTCTTGTTATTGGAGTATAAATAGAAGTAGTTTACGTGTAATAAAATTATTGTAGGTTGGATTTGTTTGGTAATTTTATTTATCTATACTAATATTATAAAGCTGGAGAGTTTGTTTGTTTGAACGCGCTAATCTCAGGATCTACTGGTCCGATTTGAAAAATTCTTTCAGTGTTAGTTAGGCCATTTATCGAGGAAGGTTATAAGCTACTTTTTATCGGAGTGCGCGCAGTAGTTTCCACGGGAGAGCGGGTGAAACCGCTGGCGGAATCTAGTATTGGATAAATAACACTTAAATAGCCGCCATTTTAAGTTTTATTGAGTAGCTTACCTACATGTGCTGTTTAGCTTCTTGATGATGTTATATTGTACTATAGTATACTGTTTGTATGTAACTGAGAACCAGTGTTTTACACGGAGCGACTGTCTATCTGACCTCCACACCACAACCCAGTCACCCGGGCAACCCTATACCAGTTGTTGTCAAACTTTCTGGCTTCTGACTACCCTAAAGACTGCCAAAGACGTTCAAATGTGAGATGGGACCACGTCTCTTCCTTTACACGGAGATACTTTTCATCACAAGATGGTAACCCATCTTGGAACACGTTCACTGCGCATTTTTTCATCACATTGTAATATCAATATTCTACCTTATATATAACACAACTACGTAATACCGGTAAACAAGACTATATCAGTACCTATTCCAGTTTATGACCACACGTCTGACCTTAGTCCTCAGGGTCAGCGTGACTAAAGGATATACCTAAGGGTTCATGACGGCTAGTTTCATAGAAATAGTTGGTAACTAGGTTTCAGTAGTAATGAAGGAACTACAAAAGTACAGACGATAACAGGTCGACGTATCCGAATCAGAATCTGACAAATTTAACCAATAGTCAAAAGTGATATATATAAAAATAATTAACTGGAGAGTTTGTTCGTTTCAATGCGTTTCTCCCAGGAACGACTGGTCATCATTTTTCAAAGAAGGCCATATATAGACTATACTTATATCCGGGCATGTAAACTAACACCCTCGAAATACAGGTGAAACTTTGGGGAACACGTAGTATTCAATATACCTGTCACTTGTGTGATGACGTCAGAGAAAGAAGTATGGAAGATAATTAGACCGCACGACCTCAAACAAAGTTTAGATAGAGGCAGGAGGATGCTGAAAATATAGGAAGGCCTTAAAGATAAAAAAGAGTTATATAAGAAGAGTGTTATACATAATAGCACAAGTATAATAAATATACATATTAAGGGTAGCTAAAGTTTTTCTCTCAAAGGGAAATAGAGTAAAGGGAAACAGCTTGTTAGATTTATATGTTTTTTTTATGCGCACAAAGGTACATGGTTTCTAAATCTGCTTGAACAAGCCATAATAAATCATAAACATCACCCAGACAGATTCTCAGAAAGTGTCAAATTCACAAGTCAACATCCCTTTGATCTCTTCATCAGAATTTGCAACATGACACCAAAAATATATTTAAAATTATACCAGGAAAGGCATCAAATCATTCACTTGTTTAACCCTTTGTTAATGAATATGACAATTAAAATGCAGACGGCCAATTAACGGTGAGTCAAGCTTTTCCGTTCAATCAACATTTTTGGTCAAATGTCACCCAAATGATGGAGGGTTGTGTGGAACATGGTGTTGCTTTTGAGTAAAATTTTAATGAAGTATTTTTTTTAATAAGGTTATAAGTGAAAATATTTTGGAGATATTAAATTTATATCTATAAGAAAATTAGGTAATCGGCAATATGGATTTTAAAAAGAAATAGAGCTAGAATGTTCTATAGCTAGAGTCTTTAAGTGTAAAGGGTTAATTTAAAAAAAGTTTTACATACGAAATAACACAAAATTCTGCAAACCAAATAAAACTTTTCCATGAACGAAATATACTCAGCTCTGCAATATACTCCCATTTACTCAGAGCGCGGGTTAGATGAAAATTTTGAAAAAAAAACATGGCGTCATTCGACATTCGACCACTAATTGAATTGTCTCCATGGCGTGGTTTCGTGACATTTTTATTAACAGGCTTGCAGTTTTCAGTATCGATATTAGATTTTTGAAAATATTTTTGGTTGCTACGGAATACGATTTTTAGTCTAAAATGTTTCGCTACACTTCGTTTAGGTGATCAAAATTTAGAGTGGAATAAAAATATAGGTCAATTTCCATGCCTCTAAACTGTTAATAAATTGCATTAACTTTGGAAGTGTTTGTATTTGAAATATTAAGCCTATATCCGCGTACGAAATAAAGTGGTATTTTTATCAATAAAAATTTTTTCGAGAGCATTTCAGTAGTTTTCCAGATTCTAGTGAAGTAGTGTGTGAGATGGCAAAAATCTGACACACGTCTGTGGACCGTGACCCAAATATACCAATAAAATCAGAACAAATCTATCGATAAAAGTAATTTAATATCAATAACTGCACGTACAACGCCATCTATTAGCCCAAAACGTCACCATCGACAGGAAATTACACACGTCTCCCAAAGAGAAAGTCCGTTAATTGGTGCTTGTTTTCCTTCATGCAGAAATCCACTATAACTAGACCCGTGGCCAAATCAAGTACTAAAAAACACACACTTATTTTTGACCTCCCCTTTGACGGCAGCGCCAATATAGGAGGTCAGGATACACTGGTCTTTCATAAGTTGACAAGTGACAATCGGTCTACGATCCGGTTTATTTGTTTGAATGGTTTAAAGATACAAATTTTATGATCACGTCTGATATGTGAGTGACCCCTGTTTCTAATATTTAATTATGTCTTCATACGATAATGAAAACGGTATTATTTCTATTGTTTTGTCACGATGTGTGGTGGTAAATTAGAATGCTATTAGGTTTGTTTCATGTGCTTGTGTTAGTATTTATATTTAGTGTCATTGCACTAACTTCCGCGTTTCGGAAGGCACGATAAACTGGTGGGTCCCGGCTGTCATTTGAACATCTTTGGCAGTCGTTACGGGTAGTCAGAAGCCAGAAGTCTGACAACCAGTCCTTAACCAAGGGGTGCCAGGTTGCCCGGGTAACTGGGTTGTGGAGGTCAGATAGGCAGTCCCTTCATGTAAAACACTGGTTCTTAGCTGCATCCGGTTAGAGTTTAAGCCGACCCTAATGTAGTTGGGAAAAGGTTAGGCTGATGATCATGTCATTGCACTAACATGATGCAACGATTTGTAGTGAGGTAACGGGCTTGGTTCCTGAACGCAGTCTATGATAGACTATGACAGGAAGACAAGACGTTTTTATTAGGGTTCAGTACCAAAAGGGTAAAACGGGATCCTATTATTAAGAGCTAAAGAACAGAATTTTTCACAGATGATTCTGTTGCCGCTTTAACAAAAAATTCTAATGAAATAAGAATTTTAGGAGGCTCCCATACAATAAAAGCGATTTATTGTACGGAACGTTTTGAATTCGGTCCTGGGTTCCCACTTAAACTGCTTACAAAGAACTATTAGAATACTGCTTGTACAACTCCAAAATCATAACTACGACCGGACCTTCAGCAGTTACACTTGAAATATGATGATGATGACACAATATGATCTCTAAACAATTAAAACAGGCCTCCAATACTTAAAATATCCGAACAAATAATCCAAATACCATTTTAGTTTTCCACATCATTTGCCTTCCAAAAAATCTACAGCGGTATGTAAAAACAAGATAAATGACGATCACACGGAACAAACGACATTTTAACTAATTAATTTGATGTGTCACGCAGGAATAGACAATTAGAGCATATTAAAATGTTTCTGCCATTACGTTTGACTAAAACTAGCTAATATATTGTCCCTTAGCGGTATGTGGGTAATTTGTTATGCGAGTAAATTAGCCGAACGATTTAAGTAGGGAGATATTGCTGAAATAGTTGCTATGTTTTCATTTACAGGTGATAAAATTGATTATTCAAATGTAAGAATACATATGAAGTATCTTGGATACCCCCAACTGGGTCCACTAGGGCCAGAGCCTGTCATGGCTGCGGGATTTTTCGAAAGAGTTACCGCGGTTCTGGCACACACAGGGCTCCTGAAGGAACACGGTGGGTTTTAGTCAGTAAAAGTCTGACACTCCCTCACGCTATCGCCTATAGCGGGAAGGGTCATCTGATGATTTCCTAACGACAAAAAAATTACTGTGTTAAGATGAAGAAAAAACTTCTTGGGGAAATCTGAACTTAAGGAATTCGTCAATCTGCCTTTAGCACGCATGGTGAATAACGCTCGTTCCTTCTCTGTATGAGAAGAGGCATGTGCCCTACAGTGGGACTATAAAAGACTAATGATGATTAAGTTTAGTATTCATCAGCTGTCTGTAAGTGGATGTTCCACTAAAATCAGTTCTGCTTTTTAGGAGATTATTGACAAACTTAAAAACTCTGTTTTTGCATAATTAAGTACCGTATAAACATTAACATACAAGTTCAAAAACATAACAAATACTTCAGTTTATTTGTGGCCTGACAAATAGCAAACTTAGTTCAAATATTCACAAAAACTTATATTTCTTTCGAGTGCCATCATTTCACTTGGTTGTCTTTTAAGTTAGTGCTTGACCCACTAAGCTCAAGTTACATCGCTTGGCGTTTTCTTAAACCGACAGCACTCAGTTTATTATTAGATATTTACTGGAAGGAAGACTTTGAAATGTTTGATGTCAGTGCCTATTATTCACTTAGATGGCATACAAATGCAGATTGCTTTGTGGACGGTAAGCATAAACTTGGTGTAATATAGCTATTGATATTATTACAATGAAAATCCCCACATATCCTGGCTAGGCATTTCAATCTGCCTACAAAGAAGTTGGATAGTATAATACTAGACACCCTTCAGCATACCCCAGCGGGGCCCACTACCCCAGCGGGCCCACTAGGGTTAGAGCCCACCGGGGCTGCGGGATTGTTCAAAAGAGTTACCGCGGCCCAGGTACACAAAGGGCTCCCGAAGGAACACGGTGTGTTTTAGTCAGTAAAAGTCTGACACTCCCTCACGCACCCACAGCGGGTAGGTCATCTGAAGATTTCTCATCGATAAAAAAGACACCCTCCAGCATAAAATGCCTATCCCAGCTTTTACAGACCTAGCCTACCTAGGCTAAAAAGAATCTCAAAGTTTATAAAATCTACCTATCCATGTAGCACTTATACCACCCATCTAAAAACAGTCAACGGTAGCATACAAGACTATTTTTAAAAACGAACCATTATTCAAAAATCGAACGATTGTACGCTCATTTAACTCTGATCATTTAAAATCATAAAACCTTTACTTACCACGAACAAATAGAGCGTCTCGAAGATTCTATAAAATCGAGTCGCGAGACCGAGACAACTGTTAATCGATACTCAAGATAATCGAGTATTTCACGCCCGTGGGAAGCATGGGATGTTTATCGATTTCATAGACATTGTTAAGTTAACAATTAACTCGATTTAATTGTCCCGTGGTGTATTGCTTGTGTAATAATGGGGATGTGTGAATGTTTTTGCTGTGATCTTATAAATGTTATGTAGTAAAATGCTCGGTTATTTTTATTTTAAACCGTAGAGAGTGGTGGAACGGGATCTGGTGCAACGGGCCGTAAGTCTTTTATTTCTTGTGACTTTATTAGGTTACCTATAATAATAATGGCGTCCTGGCCGATTATCGGCCACGGCGGCTGTTCTCATATAAGGAGATCAGCCAGCTGCGCAGGACATTTTATAGTGCACAGGCATTTGCGCAGACACAGGTGCACTCCCTATTCCCTCATTCTCATAACCCGATGGGACGGCAATCCGACACGACCGGTGAGAGATCAAGCGCAGGACCGACATTAACGTGCTCTCCGATGCACGGGTGTATCAATCACCAACTTCCAACTCCGGGCTGCTTTGTGAAAGTTTCTAAAACCCACAAAGCGATTTCGGCCCGTCCCGGGAATCGAACCCGAGACCTCGTGCTCAGCAGTCGGCTATGCGACAACTAGACCAACGAGGCAGATTCGTTACCTATAGATATATCTGCATTCAGGTGTTTATCAATAATAGCATACTTGTTTGACTAGATGCCTCAAAGGCGGTTGGTGTGTTTTAGCTCCTGTTTAGTTACTAAGTTGGGCAAAACGGGTTTTTCTTCGTGTTCTAAAATATTAACATTTACTTATTGTGACCATAGGATTATTCCACTTTGATTCCACTAAAAAGTGGAAATAAATCACCTGGCCACTTTGATATCACCTGGGTGATCAAAGTGGAATAATCCTGACCATAATCCATACGTAAAAGTTCTCCTTTTGTATAAAAAGTCTGGAACCTGTTTTCTATCCCTGGACCCTGGAACCTAGACCAATAGTGATAGGCCAAAATTTTTCGTGGTGCTCCCAAAAATTTTGGGGTGCTATCCAATATAAAAGATGTGAAATAGAGCCAATTTAATTGAGCTACTTTCAATAAACGGTTTTGATTTCTGAAAAATAACTGTATTTTGGGCCGATATCCTACTATCCCACTAATGGAAAGTGTGCGAAGATGTATATCTATGTTTGTTACTCTTTCACGTTAAAACTACTGAATAGATTCTAATGAAACTTCACAGTATTATAGCTTACCAGCTTCTGGCAGCGGTTTTGCCCGCTTCCCGAGGGAGCTATTTCCAGTATCCGGATAAAAAGTAGCCTATGTTGTTCTTCAAGGTCTATTCTATATCTGTAACAAATTTCATCAAAATCGGCTCACTGGTTTAGGCGTGAAAGCGTAACAGACAGACAGACAGTTACTTTCGCATTTATAATATTATATTAGTAGGGATATCATGTCAAAAAAATATAATGGCTACTTTTTATCGGGATACGGGACGTAATTTCTTCGCGATTGGTAAAACCGCTGTCAGAAGCAAGCTTTAAGATATTTCAAACTTCTTAGAATGTGAGAGAAAATATCGCGCGAGCATACTTCACATGCTTCAAGCTTACAACCATACAATCTAGTTTCTTATTAGTATTTAATAGTTTTATTACTAGTTACCATATAAGCGTACTACATAGACGGTAATTCTCCAACAACTAGTTTTATCAGAAACGGGTCTTACTTGATTGTTTTCTTCGCTGGTTGCCTATTATGGGGCTTGAAAGACAGGCTCTTCAAACATCAGGTTAAGCTATGTAGAGAGAGTAATTACTTGTTCTGTTTTTTCTTCGTAGATGTTGTAAATTTTGAATTGTAACGGCCATTTTGGTATAAGTACGTAATTTTTCTAAATCTTGGAATTGAGATTAAGACTTCATTTGTTTGGTTGGTTAAGGGCCGTTCCCAATAACCTATCTACCTCTAGATTTGCTTACTAAAGATAGAATTTTTACATTAGCCCCATTCAATTAATGTCAAATTTTTATCTCTAGTAAAGAAATCAACAGATAGATAGATTATTAGGAACGGCCGTAAGGGACCGGTTGGATAAAGGAGAGATAATGTCATAGAAATGTTTTCAATTTTGACTACTTTGGCATTATCTGTTGGATAGCTATCTAGAACTTTATCTGAAACCTGTGAAACGGGCCTTTACTCTAGTAGCCATCAATGTAACTTTTCTAAGGTTTATGTACGGACGACAGCAGGTCAACCTACCCGAATCTGTCAAATTTTACCAACCGAACACAAACCTTCCGCTATTGTGATAAGGTTGAAAATCTACTGACAAAATTTGACAGATTGTGGTAGGTATCTTGATGTGTTGTCGTCTGTAATTCCTAAGTATATCTTGGATACCAATGACTGAATAAAGAAGGCAACATCTTGAGGGAACCCTTTATAGTTTTGAATCACCAATCTGCTTTGAGCAAGCATGGTGATTAAAGCTCATTCCTTTTCTGTGTGAGAAGAGCCCTGTGCTCTGCAATTGGACAGTAAATAGACTGATGATGGAACTTAAAAACCGGTCAAGTGCGAGTTGGACTCTCGCACGAAGGGTTCCGTACCATTATTTTTGAAAAAGGAAGGTATCTATTACCTACAACTAGCCAAAATACAATCATTTTTCGGGCCGCAAAAAATTACTTTGCTTTTCATACAAATGTATGAATAACAAAGTTATAATTTGCGGTTTCGCACGTTTATTGTATGGGGACAGACAGGCAGACATACAACGAAGTCTTAGTAATAGGGTCCCGTTTTACCCTTTGGGTATGGAACCCTAAAAAGCATGTATCATGCTTGAATTACAGGATTGGCTCATGGTAGTGGAAGGTCATTACATAATGATAGCCTTAACGGTGTAAACTTTATAAGGCAGATTTCGTATCAATTTTCAAAAATGATTAATGTAAAACCGAAAATTAATTATAACGCTGCATGATTTAAACCAATTTATTTGCCCTTATTTACTCATGGAGCAAACAGGCGTATACTTTCATAACTGTATTTTATTTTGGAGCCAGCCTTTTGCGTCATTTCCACCTCATTATTAAGAATAGAGGCAGAAGTTCAACTTGTCAGTGAAGTGTAAATTGCCCTGTACACTCAAAGACCTTTTACTTTCCTTAATTAAAGAAACAATATGTTTGGTCTATACTCGTAGACAATATACTTAGGAAGTTTGGAGGGGAAACCATGTAATTATGATATAATTGATTGTGTGAATATAAAAAAAATGAATCATTAATTAAATTAAAAGGCATTAATTTTTGGAGTTATCGGTTACGACTGTTTTTTTGCTCTACATTTTGAAAACATTTGATTCTACCTTTTTCTGAAAAATTTATACTAATATTATAAAGCTGAAGAGTTTGTTTGTTTGAACGCGCTAATCTCAGGAACTACTGGTCCGATTTGAAAAATTATTTCAGTGTTAGATAGCCCATTTATCGAGGAAGGCTATAGGCTACTTTTTATCCGGGTGCGCGCAGTAGTTCCCACGGGAAAGCGGGTGAAACCGCTGGCGGAAGCTTATAAGTTATATATTTAGACCACCATATATTTCGAAAACATCATCGGAACAACCAAAGACCTAGACGATCAGAACTTCTGTCATACAAACTTCTTGTGCCTCATACCGACCGGTTAAAAAGCACACATACGCTTACATTTATGTAGGTACGTATGTATGTATACTTATATTTTTTGTTCACTATGTTCAAAATATTCTCTCATTTCCGCTGTGTCGGTTATTTGGTGAACATATAAGTTTTATCATGCAAACCGTTTTGATTGAACTATCGTATTTTGTTTTTTTTCATCTGACAGTAGATTGTAATGAAAAATTATGTTTTTGCTGTTTTCATTTTGGTAGTTGATTGATTTTTTTGTATCCCGTATGATAATATTACTTATGATTTTGATTGAGGGAATATCAGGCTTTAACTGACTAAAATCTATTTGTGTGACTTCTGGAGCCCTTCGTGTTCCAGGGCTCATAAAGAGTCTGAAGTAAAGTAACCTGAGGTATAAAAAAAATGTAGTAAGCCGGGTGCTGCATGCTGCGTATATCAGCAAATCAAAAGGTATTTTTCTATTTTTTCATAGATCCTTTTTTCAGAAAAATCTGACTGACTGCCGAAAAAAATACTCCCTTCAGCAAAAATACCTACAGAAAAATTCTATCTCTTACCAAAGATAAGCACAATTTTGCTTAAACGTGACAGGCGGGAAAAAGTACAATATTTTCGCCTAAAAAGCCTTGTTAGTCCCGCCGAAGTTATTTTGTATTGTTTGTGCAAAAACAACGGGTGCGACTAGGGTTTGTTATGCAATTTGCATAGATACGCCAAGTACTGGTTCAAGAAAAACATTGGGGATTCACGGGAGCGTTTTGCGTCGAACATGTTCGTGTTAATTTTATTTTCGTGGTTGACGTGACCATAAAAAATGATATACAATATTAAAACAAAAACGAAAAAAATAGCGAAGCCATAGTTCTTAATAATTGAATTGTTCGATAGGTCATGGTTTTTTAATGATTTTTTACCCTATTTGATGCAAGCCGCAGTGGAATGTAGCAATAAAACTACCGATACTAGTATTATTTCTTATCTTAACCAAATACATACATGCTTTATATTTTGGACAGCTATGCTACATAATATTGTCCAAATATTCTTGAAAAGCTTCAATTAACTAACCAATAAACTCCCTAACTCTTACAGTATTGGCTCGAAGCTCGGCTTGCCACAACATATACCCGTATATTTCCAAAATACACACGACATGTTATTTGCTATTCCTATTCTTGTACAAAGTGTAAAATGCTGGCCACGTATACCCACACGACCGATATGTTTTACATAATTCACTGGATTTGAATAAAAATTGGCGCGCTAACAATTCTATCTAATAGTTTACCAGATGGCTCTATCTCTGCTTGTATTTTTGTATTTCGAACGTTCTTTTGTTTTTGAATATTGAATGCTGATTGGTTCTTTTGTTTTATTTGGCTATTTGTTTGTATTGCTGAATTGCAACTGTTTTTAATGGTTCTTTTTTTTAAATTCTGTAAATATGGCGTCAATTTACACGCGCTAAAGCTACGGTCTATGTCCGTTGGAATATAATTAAAGGCTTTAAAATTATTTGTATAGGAGTAATGTTTTTTAGGGTTCCGTAGCCGAATGGCAAAAAACGGAACCCTTATAGATTCGTCATGTCTGTCTGTCTGTCTGTCTGTCTGTCTGTCTGTCTGTCTGTCCGTCCGTCCGTATGTCACAGCCACTTTATTCCGAAACTATTAAGACTACACAATTCAAACTCAGCAAGTAGATGTATTACATTAACCGCTTTAGGATTCTTATGCAAAAATAAAAAAAATATAATATTGGAGGGGGGCTCCCCATACATGGAACTGAAACTAAAAATTTTTTTTTTCATCTGACCTATACTTGTGGGGTGTCTATAGATAGGTCTTTAAAAATGAGATTGAGGTTTCTAAAACCATTTTTTGTCAAAGTCAATCATTTCAGAGTAAGACACTTTCAAAGTGCTAAAATGTGTGTCCCCCCCCTGTAATTTCTAAACTACCAAAGTGAAAAATCTAGAAAAAATATATGTTATAGATCTTAATAAAAACTATCAACCAAAATTGGTTTGAACGAAATACAGTCAGTAGTTTTTGAGATATAGCACTTTTTCAATAACCGCAAATTATAACTTTGTTATTCATATTATTGTCGAGAAATGTTCGTGTTTTGGCTAATTGTAGGTAGTAGGTACGTTTATTTTTCATAGATAATGGAACGGAACCCTTCGTGCGCGAGTCCGACTCGCACTTGGCCGGTTTTTTTACTCTCCATTTACTTATTTCTTTTATAGCACATTCTCTGCATTTTTAAATATTTTTATTATAAAAGAAAATAAATAGGTACGCTCCATGTAAAATACTGATAATCGGATGTATGCAGTTAGTCTAACCCGACCCGAATAGAGTTGGGAAAAGGCTAGGCAAATGAAGTAAATATTTATCATATATCGCAATATTTAAACGTAACCTTAATCTCTAAGAACCTCACCACAATAAAAAAACAATAAATCAAAACATAAATAATCCCTATTATAATTGAAAACGTCTCTTTTAGGAAAGTTGTTGAAAAACTCGTAAAAATCACCAAATTATTCTTAAAAACGCCATTAAATAAATCGATACCGAAAAATAATATAAACCAGTCAATCGGTACGTAATTAAGTAAATAACCCAGATTTTATAGCAATATTGCATTCTCATTTCAATTAAAAAGCTGAAGTTTATATTTTATATCCCTTTTACCTTAAAAAGCTTTTAAATTATTATCATTGACACCCCATCAAAAAGAAATAAAAATATCTTTCAGAATTGCTCGTCAATTGTCACTTTAACATATAAATTTAAATAATTGCTTTCAATAACCCTTATGGGAAGGGCATAAAGTTCATTTTTGAAGTGTAAAAATGTAGTATTTTGCACTTCATTCTGCTTGTTATTAGTGTCATACAAACGACAAGTGATTACAAACTGCCAGTATAGCTTGACCTTTAGTAGAGCTAGCAGTGTTGCAGTGTTATGGATGTGTGAGTATAAACGCACACATAGATAGATTGTGACGTCACTGTGATGTCACTTGAAGTGGCTTTTATAAACGGTAATGTTTGTACGTGTGGATGTCTGTTACTCTTTTACGCAAAAGCTACTGAATAGACAATGATGTTTTTGGCAGAAACATGGTTTATACATCTGAACAACTAACACATTATTCGTCTTGAGGAAAAAAATAATAATTTGTCCGATTAGCCGTGGGTATAAAAGATAGGAAAAATATGTGATCTAGGTTGAGATTTGCTTCCTAAAAATAAAATATAATGTCTGTTTGTTACATAAAAAAAAATGTTTTGTGTAGGGACAAACCTTAGCCAAAGCTGTACTATCTAAAACCGTCTAACTCTGTAGTCAAATTTGAATTTAGTACATTTCAACTTACTTGTGTATTTCACCGTGGCTCAAAATAAACTGGTTATGTACTAACCCATCAGAATATCGTTTTTCAAGGATGCTTTTTATTTTGTTTGTTACATAAGCAGCGTGTAATTATTACTGTTTTTTTGATCCATTGACGAGCCGCTTTATTACGGTTTATAATTTTAATTATGATATACAGTGAAACTCGGATAACTGAGACTTCAAGGGATCTGCGAATTTGTGTTACAAAAAGAGGGATCTGGAGGCACGGTAGTGCCCCCGCCAAGTCGAGCGCGTTTCAATTACCCAGTGTCCCTGATATCCAGGAAAAATCTGTGTCTCATTTACAAATGGTCCCATTTAAAGAGATCAAAATAAAGAGAATGTCAGTTACAGAAGGCCGATTCATCTATACTAATAACATTAATATAATATGTACTAAGTAGCTTCCGCCAGCGGTTTCACCCGCTGCGGCAATTATTGAAATAGGCTTTTTGAGTATTGTTTTTTCTGTAAATCATCTTTTTTGCCCCTATAATTTCTAAGAATATTCTATCATAGCAAACTTTTAAATGAGCCAAATTAAACAATTCAATAATGATATTATCAGTAGGTATTCTATATGCCCTTCAATTACAGCATCAAATCACAATTTTGCGAACGTATTTCCGGATTAAAGATAAAAATAACACATGACCCAATTATCTTTCGATAACGTTTTGTTGTATTTTCATCATTCATTTACATAGACACGCTAGAAATACCCAAAAAACGACTTTTTTTATTCATATGAAAGAAATAGTTCCCGTGGGATATCAGTGAAACTCAAAAATTAATTCATTAGAAATCAAAAAATAATAAAAAACAACGTGTTAAAATTATTTCAATTATTGTTCTCTCTAAAATAATTTGATAGGTGGTGGTACAAAGACCATTCGCTAATTTACTTTAAACGCACACTTACCCAAACAAGGCAAAACACAATATAACTTTTCTCTTTCATTTCAAAAGCCACTACAATTTATTTAGCTATTCGTGTAATTTGTTTTTCAAAAACCCGTGAGAAACTCATCAAACAATGTACCTACCTACAGCTAATATTTCTTCACACAACACATTTGACAAAACACTTGTAATTTGCCAGAACATTGGCGTCAATTTAAAAACGTAATGATATAGAAAATTGGATGAAACGACGGCGACGCGAGTAAATGATACATTATGAAAGTTAAATGATGATTTTTAGTTGAGTTATCATTTATTGGAGGATCACCCCATTTTTTAACTAACTGAGCATGATGAGAAAATATAGAAAACTGCGAGTTTTTCAGTGCCATTGTTCTTAAAATTCCAATTAAATACATTGGTACATTTTGTAAAATGCTCTTTGATCAGACCTTGTCAGAACTGTCTAACGTTTATGGATTATCTAAACCACCCATAAAAGGCTCATAAACCGGCAATTAGCCACCATTGTCTAATAGTGACAAAACAGTACATAAACCTAAAACTTTTGTTCTTAAACAAGCATCACTATGCTTGTTCCATGCTTGTGCATAGGCTGTATCTGAAATCCTTCTCCGTGATGTTAAAAGATGTCACATTTTCCCAACTTAAAAATGCAAATAGATCTATGATGATGATTTAAAAATATTTCCATAAATCCCTTAAGATAGGCATTACACTCTATAGTGAAATCATATAAGAGTAGGCCTACTAGTATTAATAAGTTTGAGTACATGTGTACCTACCACTGACTCACCGGAAAATTCAAGTTTCATTTTATTAGCAAAATGATTAACAACATACCAACAAATTAGTGAACTAATTAAGATGTTATTTGAGGCCATAAATAACTCATAAATACGTATATGGGCAAGTCGTAAATTTTGCTGTGATTAAAAAAACTTGGGATGCCAACGCTAGGATGTGGCGATATAAATTAAATATGTCGATAAATAGTTATGTTATAAATGATTATGATAAATCATCAGATTATAAATCATTCTTCAATTTTATCGTCCAGCCTTTTTTTTTTGAAATATTTGATCAAATTGATAGACTATTACTTTATCAATGAAGACTGTCCGAATTTCAAAACTTCGTTACTTACAGGGCAGAATATAAACTCGAATATGATTATCAGACTCTTGGTCATAAAAGGTTTTTCAAATGACAGAAGACTGCTTAAGAAATTTTAAGATATCATTCATGAAACAACATTGCCAAAAACGTATGTTTCTGAATTAAATAATTACCTACCCAGTTCCAGTTTATTGTTTACAGCCAAAAGGAACTTTAAAAACATCGATAGGAAATAAATTGAATTTGTCAAGTTTATCGATACAATCAATCGATATCCTAACTCGGTTGTGTTAACACTGGTATAGATTACCGATAACGATAGGTTTATGTTCGTCTATGGTTAGTTTTTCTCATTTTACCGTTTTAACGAGTTGCTAATGATGTAAGATGGTGTATCTCGCGATCGAATGGTGGGAAATATTGCATTCTTGCCTTTGTCTCTTTTTTTTTATTTTTTTTGTAAATTATTCTTCTTATTTTTTGTCATAGATGCCGTTTTTGTAAATGACGAGTGAATTATTTTGTGAAAGATGTGCTTGTAATTTTTGATTAACGTGAGATGATATTTTGTAGCTATTTTGAAACGTATAATTATGATTAAAATTTGAGAATTGTCAATTTTTTTATATAATTAGTTTGGCTTATTTTCCCACTGCAGGGTATAGGCCTCTTTTCATACAGATAAGGAATTACTATTAATCGCCACGTTCGTTCAAGTCGGACTGGTTGAAGCAACTTGGATT
Organism: Heliothis virescens; assembly: GCA_002382865.2. NCBI lineage: Eukaryota > Metazoa > Arthropoda > Insecta > Lepidoptera > Noctuidae > Heliothis > Heliothis virescens. The sequence continues at coordinate 4,471,650 of NWSH02000571.1, forward strand.
TTAAGTCTGAAATACAGACTTTCAATTCAAGTTTATTCAAGATATTTTCCTTCACCTTTTACTGATTAATTGGTCCAGGTATACATATACAATACATACATATAACTTAGAAAAGCTACATTGGTACTATCTGACCTGAAATCTAACCCCAAGATAGTTGGGTAAAGGCTAGGCAGATGCCATTAAATACTTCTGACTTAACGACCAACACATTCGGCAGCTCTCAAAGCCGAAATATCGATAATGAACCCATCACTTCTGTTTTACAGTTGCAGGCTCCAAACTAGTTTGAAATGCAGGCCAATCATATGCGGTGGAGCCAGCAATGGCGCTAATTATTTTAATAGATATACATTTTGAACTGGTTCGAACTAACTGATATGAGTGTAGTTCGTTTTTAGGGTTCCGTAGCCGAATGGCAAGAAACGGAACCCTTATAGATTCGTCATGTCTGTCTGTCTGTCTGTCTGTCTGTCTGTCTGTCTGGTTCTGTCCGTCCGTCCGTATGTCACAGCCTTATTCCGAAACTATTAGGACTACACAGTTAAAACTTGGTAGGTAGATGTTTATTTACCGTTTAGCGATTTTTTGTCAAATAAAAAATAATAATATTAGGGGGAGCTCCCATAATGGAACTGAAAACAAAAAAAATTTTTTTTCGTCTAACCTATACTTGTGGGTGTCTATGGATAGGTCTTAAAAATGTACTGAGGTTTCTAAAACCATTTTTTTCCTAAAGTCAATCATTTTAGAGTGAGACACTCCCAAAGTGCCAAATGTGTGTCCCCCCCCCTGTTTCTAACACCAAGTGAAAAATCTGAAAAAATATATGTTGTATCTCAATAAAAACTAACCAAAATTGGTTTGAACCGAAACAGTTAGGTGTTTTGAGATATAGCTATTTTTCAGTACCGGAAATTATACTTTGTTATTCATCTATCGTGTTTTGGCTAATTGTAGGTAATAAGTACGTTTGTTTTTCATAGATAATGGAACGGAACCCTTTGTATGCGAGTCCGACTCGCACTTGGCCGGTTTTTTTTTTAGTTTGTGGGCAACGAAAGATAATGTTGTATGGCAGGTAACATAATAAGGCCTCTTCGGGAGATTATAAGTCGTTTTAAAAATTGATCTTTGTGGACTCTGGTACACCGATGGATATTGGCAAAAGGGTCATTATAGGTAGTCAGTAAGCCTGTATACGGCTATGTATATCTTCGATACTCAATTACTTAGTTGGTATTGCGATACTTAGTCGCTTACTGCGGATTTTTATAAATTATCTATCCGTTATTTTACGATTGGGGATTGAAATGCGACATAATTTATATGGAACTAGCCGGTTTCCCGCGGTTTCACTCGCATCCCGTGGGAATTACTGCCCGTACCCGGATAAAATATAGCCTATGTCACTCGTGGATAATGTAGCTTTCGAATGGTGAAAGAATTTTTAAAATCGGTCCAGTAGTTTTTGAGCCTATTCATTACAAACAAACAAAGTTTTCCTCTTTATAATATTAGTATAGATAAAGTGTCAAAATTTAATCTTTAATCGCAAGTCAAGGGATTGATAAGTTTTATAAATTAGAAACTAAAATCATGGTGTTGAAGACTTATAACGAAAAATTGAAGCCAGATAAAGATAAGGAAAGATGAAGAAAAAGAGACTCACTTTTGAAAGTATAATACCTATTAGACAAGATAACAATTTTTCTAATACAGTGATCAAGAAATTCCTCATTCCCACAAAAACAAAAAATCCTTCACAACAAACAGAAACCAACAAAAACAAGTAAATACTCGAGTAAAACAACTCAGAGTAACACAACACCTTCGAGATATACCGAAGACATGCAAAGTCAGGCCTTACTAAAGAAATATTGATTAACGAAGCCCCATCGCAACGTCATTTAGATAATTCTAGACCTTACACCTTAGACTATCTAACCAACAGGACACGCCATGTCTTCCCCTATAAAAAAGGTACGGAGCGCGCTGCTTATACTTGTGTTCTTTGATTTATGGAATTGGCTTGTAAAGCCGTAAAAATCGAATAAATAAATACTTGCATCATCATCTGCCTAGCCCTTTCCCAATTATGTAAGGGTCGTCCAGTCTCATCGGATGAATGTATTTTACAGTCGCTACCTGCCTATTCAATCTCCTCAAACCAGTTACCCGGGCAACCTGAAACTCTTCGTAAGACTGGTTGTCAGACTGTCTAGCTTCTGACTACCCATAACGACTGCCAAAGACGTTCAATTGACAATCAAAACCCACTAATTTATCATGCCTTCCGAAACACGGAAAAACTCGTCATGACTCGAAAGTTTGGCAAGTTTATGCATATATTGTAGTTTTTAAATTTATTCGTGTGTGTGCGTAACGATGTGATCGAAAATACATGAAAACTGTGAGACTTTTTCGCATATATATTTGCGATGGCGGTTCTAGTTAGTTAAATGCTCTTACCCCTTACACTGCCATTTGTTTTTGAAAACTAGACATTTCTTTTAAGGAAAAAAGTGGGAATGTTAAATACGGGTTAGAAGAATCTTAACATTCTTGAAACATGTCTTGAGATACATAATTTGCGTATTTAAGTGTGTTTAAGTATGAAGAAAAAAAATATTAATTGTCCTGTGTCTTTGTCGTATTCCACGCATGTCTAGAATTTTTTTTATGAAGTATTTTCTTTGTTCAATAGAATGGATTCTTCAGCAATTAATTATAATAAACATAAATCTCCATACCCCTTTGTTATCTGAGACTAACCTAAGACTAGTTATAATTATTTCTGACTTATGTACTTACCTACATTCAATGTAAAAAAAATATCATTCTTGTGTACCAGTGACATATCTACGCATTTTCAAAACTCTACGGCTGAATATAAACTTGATACTCAAAGGAGGCCTATCCCAACATCCCATATGATAGAATCATGGTTCAAAATAAGAACTCCATCTTTGTTTCTGACGTCACCGGAACTGTCATTCATTCATCCGTTCATTCATTCAATGGGAAACGATAATGCTTTGAACTCATGTTTTTTATTGCCTGGTCGTTTCCTTAACCGTTTACAGTGACAGAAATATCATTAAACATGTTGAATCTAAAACTTCAGTTCAACTTGTTCGTTTAGTAGAGTTTTCGTTAAATAATTTGGCCAGTCCAACAGCGCTTTCAGACAAGCGGATTTTGATCGCGCGTTGCAAAACACACGACAAATTTCAAGAGGTAAAAGTCTGTCATTCGGTTATAGACGTCATCTTTTGCATTGGTAGTTGTCAATTGTTTTACATCGCCCCGTACGAACCGAGCGAGCTTGGGAAATCGCAGCGGCAAATCTGCTGGTGTGAAAACGTTGTTAAAAAAACCTGCCAAGTGCGAGTTGGACTCGCGCACGAAGGGTTCCGTACAGATAATGTCTATGAAAAAAGTACAATAGGAATGGTCAAGTGTGAGTTACTTAAGTTGCACATTATTTCTAATAGATGGCGCTACTAGTATTCAATTTTGCAATTAATTCATATACATCAACAGGCTTAATACTTTATTTTTTTTAATTTTTAGCAACAGAAATACATGATTTGTGAAAATTTTAGCTTTCTAGCTATCACGGTTAGTGAGATACAGCATGGAGACAGACAGACAGGCAGACAGACAACGAAGTCTTAGTAATAGGGTCCCGTTTTACCCTTTGGGTACGGAACCCTAAAAATGGCTATTGACTGAAAATCAAAAATGTTTATATAAACAATACACTATTACGCACAAGTGAGGCATCAAGTGGTGGTTATTTGATAATTAGGCAATATGATAATGATCCATTATTGATCTGCCAATTAACCCATTTAGACCTGGATCTATTTTTTTCTGAAATGTTTGTTTATTTTTGTTTAAATGGGCTATTATATGATTAAATAACACATTATAATGAAAAAAAAAATCCTAATATAACAGGGGGCTGGAAATTACCTGTACCATATATGGTACGGTAGGACAATGAGGAAGCAAAATAAGTACTGTTATATTGGAAAGATTTTTTATTTGTTATTACATAAATTTTGTAACATGTTCAATTTTAAATGTTGTTACATATTGCATTTCCTAACTTAATTATAACAAAGTATTGGAAGTGTATAGAATGTGTCTAAAAAAATAGTAAACAAAAATAAATAATTAGGAAATACTCAACATGTTATCTAATGTCACACTTGACGCATCTCGTTGGGCATGTTTATGGCAATATCCACACCGAGTCTTTTTATATACGTACGGCTGTTTTATTACATAGTGACCCTTGTCGTCATATCTTGAACAAGTTCATTTCTCACATCAGATGAGTGCTTCCAGTACATTCGTCTTCTATTTACCGAAGAATAGCCTCTCACTAACAAAACACCAACCATATACTGCAATTCTTTAAGTTTTACATCAGCAGCAAGATTTATTCTTCCCAAGCATTTATCAGTTTCAATCGTCAATAACTCAAAAAATATTTTGAAAAAAATAAAGAAAACCGTTCTATTGGCGACTTTTCATGAGGAACACGTTCCTCACTTGCTTGGTAGCCATCATAATTCAGCATCTTCGTTTTCTCCAATGATTTTTTTTACAACTTTATAAAGAGGCTCATTCGAGTCTGGCTCATCTTTCACAATGTCCAATGGTTGATGAAGTTACTTATCCACTCTAAGTAAACTGGGAGGTAAGCTGCTAACATCCACCTGGTCCTCGTCTCCAGAGTCCTCATCAGTCGATTCACTGTTCCGATTTTCAGCAGTAGAAGCAAGAACTTCATGTTCCGCCTGAACAGCTTCAATATCTTTATCTTTCAATAAAGATATAATGTAATTCAATGATAATGGTATAAAATATAAAGGAGCAATAAAAACACGTGTTAAGTCCTACTGTACCAAATAGGGTACACCATAATTTACGAATAAATTGAGAAAAAGCTAATAATTTTTTAAATCCAATATCCAATGGATTTTACAAATTAGTATTTTATTATTATATTTAGTCGCAAATTATTTGAAAAATACATATTTTTTTAGTATATTTACCTTTTAGAAGTCATGTCGCGACACGAAATAATAATTTATTAAAATAATTCAATCAATATGTACTATTATTGTCTCGTTACTGCACTGGCGTATTTTTTTTCTGTTAGAACAACTCATCTACTTTGCATTGACACCAAATTGTACGATAATAACAATGAAGGTACCTGCAAATATTTTTTCCTAAGAGCTGTACCACATACGGGACGGTAGGTCTAAATGGGTTAACGTTACATTACCTACTAATTAAACTAACATCACACCTCAACCACTCCTTTATGGTAGAAATTAATATAATTGATGGCAACACTGTAGGCCACCGCTTCTTGTGCCAAACGATACATTGCGTCTGGTTGCGAATTCCATGGTTCGTTTACATCACTATCATATTTTTGAGCTAGTTACTGGAAAGCAAATATTTTTCCCGTAAAATCTGAAAAAAAATCTCTCGTATAATTTGAAAAAAAAAACAAATAAAAATGTTAATTAAATTGCTTTATAGAAATACTGCAATAATTCTTAAAACTATTCGCATTGTTATAAGAAACATCAAACTAAGATCATTAGCAAACAACTTTTCAAATTCACAAAGAGATGTCATATAAAAGGTTCAAAGTATTAAAGTAATAAAAAAGATAAAACACCATTTTCTTGGAACGCAATAAACAATATCTATTCATCATTTTCACTCAAGCAAACCTATTATTATAATGTCATAAGTTGTAAGAGATATTTTAATAGTTGTTATTCAGAATGGCTCTGCGTTTCAATCAACGCTTTTCAATATTTTAATACTAAGAACTTTTGTAAAAATATTATACTCCTTTTACAAAAGAGTCGAGTCAGTAACGATGTATCAACATTTATTTTATCGAGACTTTGACTCGATGAAATACGTGTGTATTTAATCGGAATCGATTTAAGTGAATATCGATTTAGTTTGTAACTCGTTTTAAACGCCGGTGCCGTACCGATCAAATTTTGTCCTTTTGTCAATTTATGCAAAAAATAACTACTTTAGACGCTGCTATTAAAGTTATTGATTGGAATATTATTTAAAAAACCTCCTTAAAAATACCATAAATATACGATTACGTATAAAGTGTCATTTAAATTGAGTTTTAATAAAAGAGTTTTATTATTCTCTAAGCTATAACAAAAAAGGATAATTGATTTTTATCACAATAACCTTCATTAATTTTGAACTTTAAATTGGTAATAAGAATGTTAGTTTGTATCTTTATTAGGTATTTGAGGTCGTCATAAAAATATTTTAAAGTAATTGACCTGTATTGTCAGTTGTTTAATATTATCTTACATAGATGGCGCTAAGTAAGCAATTCTATTTATAATAAATGAGAATTCCAGTTGGAACGCATTATTTTATTAAGCCTGACAGGTTGAGCTGTCGTCGTATCAACGGCTGGCTTTAAGAGCTAAGTTATGAAATGAAAGGATAAATATTAGTTTGATTTTATAATGCAGGAATGGCGAACGGCTTATCTTTTCAATAATAAGTTCATAATTCATATGTTGATCCGTCTTGAGAGGATTTATCAAGTTATTTGGAATGGAGAAAAGTTAAAAATGAAGTATTGGAATTTCAGATTATACTCCGTAATTTAACAGTAATTTGCTACGGATTCTTCTAAAAATTATGCGTCTATTTAAGTTCAATTATAAAATTAAAACTTCTTACAAATAAATCCTATACACCACTACACAGACTTTAGCAAATAAATTATATTTCAAGTGCTAACGAAACTTAATAACCTACCAAAAATACCCAACACGACATACATAATAAAATTTAATGAATCCCACTCGCCCGCAATTAATTCCTGAGAGCAAGTACACGTGTCAGTTCAAACGCGCCTTAAGATGTATTGTAAGCATACCTGAGACAAATCTCCGCAATTAGGCAAATGCTTTTAACACGAATGTGAATAGGGCTGTCACGTACAACCTAGTATCTAGTAATTTTGATCCTTGTGTGTGCAGAACTTAATTGTTCATCTTAAGTGCTGTTTTGTGTGGGGTTTCCTTAATTTAGGATGCAACAGGTCACGTTGTTTCTAGTGCTGTTTACTGTAATTAAAGTGTCAGTATTTTTTTATGACACATTAGCTTCCGCCAGCGGTTTTATCCGCGTCTTGTGAGAACTTTTCCGCGCATCCGGATAAAAGTAAACTTCCACGATAAATGGGTTATCTAACAGTAAAATATTTTTTTCAAATCGGATCGGATTAATTTCCGAGATTAGCGTGTTCAAACAAACAAACTCTTCAGTTTTATATCATTAGTATAGAAGTATAGATGTGGTATGGAATCGTCTTTTGACAAGTATTTACTATATTATCAGTGCTATTTATTGATGAAATTGCAGAGCTAAAATATATTTTTTTAATATTTTACTGCATTTCTCCATCTTGATGTAGCGTGCCTCATAGTGCACGTTAATCTGTCGGTCCTGCTTATGATCTCTCTCCTATCGTGTCCGATTGCCATCCCAGCGGACTATGAGTAAGAGGAAATTGAGAGTGCATCTGTGTCTGCGTTTATGTCTTGCGCAAATGGCTGATCTTCTTTGAGGAATTTAAAAGATCGCACCAGTAGTTCCTAAGACAAATTTAAGCAAATAAACATGCAAATAATCTCTACAGCTGTATATTAGCGGCAACCCTACACGGGTGCGTCTACACCTACGTTTCGGCGGAGTAATGTACCGTGTGCTATTCCGTTCTGTCGTTGCGTCTAACCAAATTGCTTGCTTTGTATATCGCGACGTGATATTTGTATGCGAGTTTAATTGTATTTGTACTGTGAACTCTGCTTTATAGCGGGGAATAATTGGTGGTGAAGGGAAGGGAAGGTGTGTTGTTGGTTTCTTAAGGCATACCTACATTTAAAGAGACAGTGATAATATCAAAATTTAATTCATTACCAAATTATTCTTCCGTACCTATGTTGATATCGGCTCTTTTTTGAATTTTATGTAAACTAGTAATTAACTAAAAATAAATATCCTAAAAAAATGCTATTTACGAATACACAATGGTATAAAAAAAAAGAACTGATCCCTGAATTTTCCGTAAAATCCTGTCACAACATTTTTGACATCGTTTAGTGTATTACTCTGCTTTATTGAATTTTGGAAAACACGTTTTAGTCCTATGTCATTTGAACATCTTTGGCAGTCATTACAGAAAGTCCGAAACCAGTCCCACGAAGGGGTATCGAGTCTCCCGGATAACTGGGTTGAGGAGGTCAGACAGGCAGTCGCTCCATGTAAAACACTGGTACTCAGCGGCATCCAGTTAGACTGAAAGCCGACCCCAACATAGATGGGAAAAGGCTAGGCAGAAAATGGTTGATATGACTTATTTTCGTAAAACAATAACAAGATGAAGCGAACAATAATAAGTGCAATTTAATAACATCCTCGTTATGAGAAAATGGCTCCTCAATTAAAATTTAAACAAGCAGGCATGTAATCCAGAAGTCGAACTGTCTCATATTTGATTTGTATATTAATTAATCAGAGCGTGGTGCGAGCATAGTGGTTAAGCTGAAGCGATTAATTGACAAAATCGCTGAAGCAAATAAAAACTTGTAGTACACTAATTAACAGCCTCTGCTGGTAAGTCCATATTTATTCTGTGGCATCCAAGCTGCTGCTTGCTGCATGCTGTTATAGCATCAATAACTCTAACTCTCATTTCTTAATTTTTATTTTATTGCTCACTATATTCCTCTTGAATCACTTTATAACCTATCAAAATCTGCTACGTACTTAGTAGGACTTTAATCTAAGCATTTATTGGGACAGACAGCGGGACTTTCCAACAATTTTCAGTCTTTGTGTTTTTAGAATCCGTTGTCTGTCTGTCTACCTGTCTCCGGGCTGTATCTCATAATCCGTGATAGCTAGAAAGCTGAAATTTTCACAAATTATGTATTTCCGTTGCCGCTATAACAATAAATACATACAAAAAAATAAAAACCAAAACATATATTAAGGGTGGTCCCCATACAATAAATCTATGAAACCGCAAATTTTAACTTTGTTATTCATATAATTGTATGAAAAACAAAGTTATTTTTTGCTGCCCGAAAAATGTTTGTATTTTTGCTAGTTGTAGGTAATAGATATGTTAATTTTTCATAGATAATGGTACGGAAACCTTCGTGCGCGGAAACTCGCACTTGGCCGGTTTTTTTATTTCTTCCACAGAATTGCGTATAATCGCTCCGCTTGTTAACATACTCAAACCCTTAGAAGTGTAGGATCGTAAATACAGTACATAAAAGTAACCGGTCGGCTTACCAATTAGTTTTAATTACCAAAGAGTGTTGTCGCCTTATCAATACTTAAAAATCAACGTATCAAGTTACCATTTAAATGTTCTACTGCACAGTGGTCAAGATTTGGGACACAATTTGGATTTAAAATGGAAAAAGCTGATAAAATCGGAAAGTTTAAATTTTCCTTCTACAGTAGGCAAAAGATTTTAGATAAAGTAAAATTATTCGATGCACAGTGCTCCGAGATCGATTCTTTGGAAAAAATTACGTCATCAGTTTGTACTTAAAATACATTTTGAGGAAGTTTTAATTATAGATTGATAAGTATGTTAATTTAGTTCGGTATAGTATTTTTATCTCATAGCGACTTGTCAATTGGACGTAGTCAAGCAGAAAGGACTCAGGCCACATAAAGTCACTTTTGAGTTATGAGCATTTTAAGTTTGAGCTTGAATTGCTCTTAAACTAATTGTGTTTTTTTTCTGATAATGACATTATAATAAAATATATAATGTATATTTTATGTAAGCATTGATAAAATGGTATATTTTACCATATATTTTGAGAAATTAAATAAAATGTGGATTGAGTCGTTACCATTAAACTTAAGATTTGTATGGCGGATAGTTTTTTTTTAATTCTCAGAAAAGACTCAAAACTACCTTTAATCGAGAAAAATATTTATAAAAAAAAAACTAGTGGACTTAATTCTGTAAAAATTATATATTCATAATCCTGAAACATAAAATTATCCAAATCCAATAAAATCGGCTTTATAAAGTTAAAAAATATTTAGAAAAATCGACAATTTTGGAGCCATATTATTTTATCTCCGCTTCTAAGTTGAATGAACTTCCCTTAATCAAGAAAAATATTTATAAAAAAAAAAC